>VXBN01006014.1:493019-571461 GCA_013397395.1 Sinosuthora webbiana
ACTTGAATAATTGTGTCCAGTTTTGGCTGCCGTGGTGATAAAGTCCCTGTTTTTAGCTTACCTGGTTAGAAACATAGTATCATTAAGGTTGGAAACGTTCTCCAAGATTTGACGCCCAGCCTTTGACTGAACAGCACCATGCCCGCTAAACCATAGCACTAAGCACCATGTCTGCTTGTATTTGGGACCTCCACGCTTCCCTGGGCAGCCTGTGCCAAAGCTTAACTACTCTTGCAGTGAAGGAATTTTTTGTAATATCCAACCTTAACCTTCCCTAGAGCAGCTTGAGGTCATTTCCCCTTGCCGTGGCGCTGGTTGGCTGGGAGAAGAGCCTGATCCCCACCCCACTACGGCCTCCTTTCGGGAAGTTGTAGGGAATAATAAGGTCTCCCCTGAGCCTCCTCCTCTCCAGGCTAAAGACCCCCGGCTCCCTCAGCCACTCCTCACATGACTTTAGCTCCAGATTCTTCACCAGCTTCATTGTCCTTCTCTGGACTTGCTCCAGCACCTCAATGTCCTTCGTGTAATCTGAATGTAGGGTTAAATGTCCCAGAAGCAGTTTCTGAGGAAAATGGATTGGAACTTGCTTGGAATTTTTGGTGTCCTTTAAGTTCTTTGGAAGAAAACTGGGGCTTATTGTGGAGTTTTGCTGGGGATGTAGGTGCTGTAGATGTGAGCTGACAGGCAGGGCCTTTGCTGTTAGACTCCATGCAGACCTCTGTTCACTTCTCAAGAAATACCTTCTCTTGCCGTTCCTTATCCACAGCCATAAGTATTTGCAAACTTACAGCCTTGAGAGACTATGTGTGGGCTTTCTGTTACATACATCAGTGAATAACCTGGCTAAGGGTGATGAAATTACTTTCAGGAACTTCTGTGTAGATCCATGAAGTTATTTCTGTAATGGGTAAAATTCTATCCAGTCACCGTGAGTACACAAGATCCAGGAGGCATCATGAGCAGTCAGATTTTAGACAAGCATGTCGGTAGATTTGACTCACTGTACAAAAAGTGCAAGGCCACAGAAAGAAAAGCAACTGGTTTAAAGTGATTTTGAGTGTAGAGCTACTCTCATTTTGCCTTTTCAGATCAGCAAAACTGTAGCAAGGATTTTATGAAGTGAGGAAAGAAGAAATGTGAAAGGGAATCTCTGTTTCAGATGAGCTGAAAGGTGTATTTCCAGTCTCTTCTGTTCACAGGTAGCCTTGGGAATGTAAACTGATGCAAACAAAATCACAAGGATTAGAAACTGTTCACAGGCTCCTCCTAAATCAGAACTGCTATTTCCAGTTCTCTTGCAAACACTTAGAGGAGGCTTTGGGGTATCACAAAACATTGCCACATGTCCCCTGTGTGTTGGGGGAAGACCCCAGAGTGAACTCTAAGGAATATGAGCATTCAAATCCAACACATTTATGATTTTATTGGAAAATTGTAGGGGAAGCTTTCCTCCATCTCATTGCCTGGTGTGTCATTAATGTTTTATGACAGGAGATTGAGCAGAAACTGGCATCACCTACCAAGGGGAGGGATGGTTATAGGGGAATGTGAAAAAAGGTGCATGCAGGAAGTGAAAACACCTAAGCTACATTTGGAGAAGAGTGGAAGTGATTGTTTGAGAAATTGTGCTGGCATGTTGTCTGCCTTCAAAGGCACTAGTGAACTGCAGTATTTCAGTCTTGTCTCACAGGAGCAGAGTCCAGGGACAGCAGTGGAAACAACACGCTTTAGGCATTAGTAGATGCTGGGATACAAACATGGGTGGCTCTGTGCACGCTCATACACGTGTGTACACACACACACACAGAGCATTGTTAGGAAAGACTTCAGGCACAGATTGCTTATTTTGCAGAAGAGAGGAGGCCATTTTAAATCTTAAGGCAAGCCCTGTGCAGAGTTCTGGTTTTGCAGAGGACATCGTGTTCCTTTGCAGCTCAGCTGGATAAAAGAGGTGAAGAAATAAGGGTCATAGACATCACACTGGCCTATCCAGGTAAAGTCAGCCAGGTCGTGTATGTATTCTTAAGGAAATACTAACTAAAAAGGAAAAATAATCCTGGTTTGGATGACTGGGGCAAAACAGCTTGGAAGCCTTTGTCGTGGTGCTTCAAAGCCTATCAGAAGATGTGACTTTCACTGCACTCAGTGAACCTGATGTATTCACTCACTGTTTCTGCACCTTTAATTTGCTTGACCAGCCTCATTAGCCTCATTTGTACTAATAAATCTTTGTCATAAATTTAAGAGAGACCTACGGCCATGTATTGGTAAGCTGAAACCAAGCAAATTAGTAGGAGAATAAGAAACAAACCTGTTTTCTGTGCAAGTGTGGTGACTGGTGGACAAAAATGCTACAACCAGCCCTGCCCTTCCAGATTTCTAAAGAGAACATGTGCCAAAGGAAATGCAGCAGAATGCTTTGGTGCCTAACAGGAGGGAGTATGCAAGGATTTCCTTACAAAACTTCAAGAGTTAACAGTTGCATAATCCTCTGTAATAAGAAAATTCTGTAAAGATGGGGTATTCATCCAGGGGGAATCTGCAAGCACATCACCAGAAACTGAATGTCTTCTTTCTCGCTGTGAGCAAGATCCTGCATAGCTGGAAAACACCTCCTCTCTTATCCAGCCTTCGCTGTGGGGCTTTGATTATGCTGCCACAATACCCAGCACACATCTTTTGCAAAGCTCTGCACACTGGTGAAGGACTGCTCTGTAGAAGGTGAATGGTAGGACTGTAGCCATCAGAAAAAGGGAAGTGCACACCCAAAGTGGTTAAATGATTTGTCCAAGGCCGTGCAGGAAGCTGGGGAAAGAGGATGAGGCAGAAGGCGTGAGGCGGGGGGAACACATGATGACACCACACACAACACACAACAGATCTCTGATTTCAAGCATCTTTGGCATTTAGCCCAAACTTCAGGTCATTAAATGCTGCTGCTTCTCTCTTTAGGAGAGATATTATCTGGAAGGAAACAATGGCAAAGATAAGGAAAGCCCAAATTCTGTTAAAATTATTTATGCCATAGATAATTTGTTGGTATTGTATTTTTCAAAGTACTGATTATTTTCAGTCCATTCCAGAAAAAACAATAATGAATAATAATGGATTAATTATGTTCTTATGGAATAAAGTGCTTCTCTTATCCACTTAGTAAGGTGCTTGGGCATTGCACAGACAATTACAAAAAAAGTGCAGCAGTAGTAATTAAAATAAGCATGCATTATAAAGCCACAACAAAATAAAAATGAGTCAAGCCACAGGATTTAATGGAAAGGTCTAATACTATATGCTTTAATTTTATATTTCTTTAGCTACTTAACTCAGAGTAAAATTAATCCATAAATAAAGTTATACTAATAAGCATACATGATAGGGAAGGTAGTAACACCTTTAAGTGTGTCAAATGTAGAAAAACTTTCACTGCAGAATGTTCTCGTAGTATTTTCTGAGAGGTCCTAATCTCACTTTAATTTTCAACACCTCACTGAAACTTGATGCAAACACATCACTCCAGCCTTTTTGACAGGTAGAGACTTCCCGTGTTTTTCCATTTGAAATTCTGTTTGAGGCATTCCCTTCTCAGTTACACTCTATCTCCTCTTGGACAGGAGGTCATCACAGCAAACCCAGGCAGTCTTTTCCTCAGTTCTTGAATTTGATCCCAATTTCCTCCACCTTCCATGCCTCAACCTTGCAAGGTAACAACTTACCCCTGGTAATTCAGTATCCAAAGTGCTTCCAGTTGGAGAAGCAGGGTATATAGCTTAGGTTCCCAGCTATGATTCTGTGGACTTATTATCATAAGCTTGTGATAAGGTTTTTTATACTTCTATGAGACCTGCATTTCTATTGTCTTTGTTGGAGGAGAAAGAGAATTTAGGAAGGTGTGTACATGGAATACAACAAAGATTATTGATGTTTAAGACCAAGTCCGTGGTACTTAAGGAAAGGCACATTTAATGTTGCAGTTAATGTCGAACTCACCTTAACTAACGTAACATTTTCTCCCCTTCTTCCTGTCGGAAAGGCAAGTGAAATCCCCACAGCTGATATTTCCCATCAGGTCTAAGTTCTTAAGGGGAACACACAGGGAAGCATAGCACAAAGCATATAAAACCCCACAGAACTAGAGTAAAAGATGGGAGGTAAGGGATGCAAGAATCACGGTCCTGTGTTTCCATCTTTCGTTCTGATTTCTGGGGGAAGATGGGCATTTTCAGTCTCACCTGGAGGTTAGCAGCTGCTCAAGTAAAGATTCTCAGAACTACTTGCAAACAGCCTGCAGCCCCCAAAAAAATTCTGCAGGAGTTAGATGAGTAATTTCAAAACAGAATCAAGACAATCGTAATATTCTCATGCCTAATTTATGGACAGAGGGAAAAAAAAAAGTGCATCTCCTGAATGCTTCTTTCACTCAGGCTTCTTTCACTTGGTGCTGCATCCAAAACTATTCAGATCAATGAGAAGATGTTTCACCATCCTGAGTCCAAGCCCAGTCACAGTCTGCTTACAGCTGTTAAACAGATGGATAAAATGAAGCCAACACGAGAAGCGTGTTGCCCACAATCACACAGGACACTGCTCAGTGCCTGTAATTAGGAAACACTGCAATCAACGGCAGTGTTTCCTCTGCTTCGGGTGAGCACTCAGTAAACGTGCGAGTAGTTCTCTGGCACCCTCTAGTCCAGCACCTGAAAGCCAAGAGTTGTGATCTGCAGTCCTGACATCTGCAAAAAGTGAAATCTCTCTGTCTCTCTTGTGTTGCGGGTGTTGAATTGTTAATTCTTATTGATACCGTAAAACCAGAAGCAGTGGGAAACATCTCAATTTATAAATCAAACATAAAGAGCTAAGATGTGGTAAGGACAGATACTTCCATTTCTTCCCATTTTGGTTGGCTTTTTTTTCCTCTTCAGTTGAGTACAGCTAAACTGCCATATAAATATTTAAAACAGCTGCTCATGAGGAGAAGGTACAAATTCTGGATTGTAGCCTTAGTTCAGATGTGTGGTTTTGACACGTTTTAAAATCTTGACTGTATTTGAACTGTGCTACTGCAGCCTTCTGTTATTTACTGCAAATTAAAAGGAATCAAGGTCTCTCTTCAGATTGCACTTCCCCTTTTCATGTTGCTTAAATGTTACATTATCTCCTGCCTTTTTCATGAAATTAAGCTTTGACCACTTAATTGATTAATTCTAGAGAGCAAAAGCTACACAGAGACATTTTCTTCAGAGTCAGTCAGGTTTTTTGTTTGAGCTGACAGTTGTTCAGTCTTTTGTAAACACTGCAGTAAAATGGAAAGAAAAAACCTGAATATGGGCTCGATTCTCCCAGTATTATCTGACTGGCTCCTCCAAATTACATGAAGATTTTCAGAGGGGACAAGTTCGTGTGATTTGACCTTGCATAAGATACACAGGAAAAAAAAATTAAAAAAAAAAAAAAAAGAAGTGGAATAATTTTAAGTGTAAACTCATACTCCAAGTGTTTTTTTCTGCAATGGCAGAAATCAAATACTGTCAAGAAAACAAAAAACATTCATGAACAGGATGCATTTCAGCTCAGGATACAATACAGCATTTTTCTGATGAGCAGCTGTTTAAAATATTTATGTCAGCTTAGCTGTGTTCCACTGAAGAAAAAACAAATTGACAGAAGCAGCAGCATTTGTCCTCACCATATTTCAACTCTTTATGTTTGGTATATAGAAGACATTTTCCCTTTGCTTCTAATTTTGTGCTATCAGTATGAATTAACAATTCAACGGCTTCAGCACAAGAAAGTTCACCTTGTTGCAGAATTCAGCTTAAAGGAGGTAAGACTGCAGACCATAACACCTGGCTTTCAGCTGCAGGACTAAAGATGAAGATACCAGAGCCTTTACTCAATCCTCCTCTGAAGCATAGAGCCTTTTCTGTTACAGACCCTCGCTGCAGTCCTGTTTCACCTTGACACTGTGTTTGGTCTGTGCTCAGGTTTCATAACTGACTTTTCAGGAAAATTAAGGCCAGGACAAGTCAATAAAGCATCTGGCCTAACGTGCTACGTACTGTATAATCTCCTGCAGTTTGGAACATGAGTGTAAGAAAAATGTATCTCCAGAAATGCTTCTGGAAGCACTGGGAAGATACTAAAAGGTAGAGAATTTGTCTCATTCCGTGATATTTTGTTACTGTGGGTTATCTCTGTAACGGTTGGCAAGTTGGAAAATTTTTCTTATGTGAGGTTGTCCTTTTTATTTTCCAGACATGAGTAATTATGCCCTTCTCTACCAGGGTAAAGAGCTCCTTAGTCCTAAAGTTTTTTCCCCCCTTGAGGGTGACTGATCAAATCACCTGATGATATTATATTTAGCATGATAAATGGACTGATCTCTTCAAACGATGTAATTTTCTAAAGACTTGAGTCTTTGGGGTTCTTTGGCTTTTGAGGTAATCTTTCAGACATCCTTATATGTAGCATGGTCTAACTGGAGGCAGCCCAAATGTTTGCTGAAGAGGTCGCTGCTGAGATGTGCTCCTGTCTCTTGTTGCTCATTATTTATGGAGTCAGGCTTTTGCTCAGGTCAGCTTTTGCCCTCAAATGTGCTTGTAGACAGGATCCCTTCTGCTCAGACATGCTGGCTTGTGACAAATATTTCTGTGTTCTATTTTGGTGTCTGAAAGAATTTCAAGGAGCATACAAAGAGACAAAACTCAAAACTGAAAGAACTCGCTCCAGATTTTTCTTTGAGGAGCACAATGGGATTGTTTCAGACATCCACCACCGTCCACACAGCTGCAAGTGACTCCACAGGGTAGAACCTCATGCGAAGGACACAAAAGACCCCTCTGTTTTGGGAGACCCCTAAAGAGCAGGAGATAGGTCACATGGTGGCAGGTCTAGCTTTCATGAATTAGCTTAACATAAGGTTAAGCTCAGGGTGCAAGCAATCCAGTCTTGAGAATTTCTTCACAGCTGATGGGATTTTGGCAGTGGTGACAAATCAAGTAGCTGAAAACTTGCAATATTGGCCAGAGAGAAATTGCCCACTGATTTTCTGGCTACCTTATTTGTACACCTCCCAAGTAAGAGCAGCCTAGCAGATCTTTTCAGATAGTGAGCAGAAGTATCTTCTGAAACAACACCACGCTCATTATTATGAGACCAAAAAAAAAAGGAAACAATCCCTAGAGCTCACAGCATCTCCCTTGCAGAGATAACAGTTCGGTTACTCATTCCCTCTGCAGCACTCTCTGCAGTGCTCACCTTGGGAAGCAGAGAAATGGCAAAGGACAAAGGGTCTTGTCCCTGGAAGGAGGGAGAGCTAAGGAGACACAAGCAGTAACAGTGGCTGGATGGTGGGGAACAAAAACTGATGTGAACTGGGCAGGGAGACAGGTGGAAGTGACAGAAGGCAGGGATGCACAGGCTGTCAGTCACTGTGCTGGGCAGAACTGAGGAAAGGAGAAGGCTGAGGTTTTGGCTGCAGGCAAGACTGGTGTGGAAGTTGTGGAAGAAAAGTGGATGTGCAAAAAGAGGCAGAAAGGTACTAAAATGCTCTCAGTAAACTGAAGAGAATAGCTGAATATATGTGATAAAGACATGCTGAGTACAGTCAAAAGGAAGACTCAGAACTTGAAAGTTGGATTGAAGTCCACTTTGTAAGGCTTGAAGAGCCTATAGGTCTGGATCCTAAAGGAGCCAGAGCTATTTGCTGACGACTTAAGTTATGATTTGTTTAAAAGCTTCCCATCTGTTCAGGTTTGTACTCTGTTTCACATTGAAATTACTGCTGGATGGATGTCATAGAGTGGTGATTTTGGACACATTCTCTTTGGATTTAAATTTTTTATGTGATGTTTTGGGGGTTTTTTTACAGAGATCAGCACAAAAAGGCAAAACACAACCAACTGTGACAGAATATATAAAACAGAATGAGCTGCCTACAGATAAATGAAAACAGTCCAAAATAATAGAGACCAATGTGAATCATGACCAAGAAGCTTATTTGTGATAATAAACATGTCATCTGTGTCAGATAAACAAATCACAAATATTTATTAAGATAGCAAATGGATTATAAACAGAGAGACATCCCAAATTCAGATCATGTCTCTCAGTGATAGTAGATATGAATTAGCAGCCATATCTGCCAAAATAAATCTGGCATTCTCACAGTCATCATTTAAAAAATAATAATAACAATAATAATAAATTAAAAGAAGGAGAGTACAGAGAGGGAGAGGGCAGACAAGCATTGTTCTTTTCTTCCACTAGTATGACACAGTTTAGAGAGATCAGGCTGCATTAGTGCTGCTAAACATGATATAAGCATGACAATGGTAAGAAGAAACTGGAGGCAGGGTTGAGGGAGAGGCTTTCCTGGTAGCTGCAGTTCAGTTCTGACCCCAATCCTATAAGCTGCTCCAGGCAAGCAGGTGCATGAGGCCTCATTTTGAAATCAGTGAGTTCAAGCCAAGCACAAAGGTCTGTCTAGCCAAAGCATCAGCTGCCAACTTCCACTTACCTCCTTCTGCCAGTCTTTCAGATGAAGATGACACTTTATTGATGTGGCATGAGTTTTGGTATCATGAAAAAAAATGTGATAGGGTATTTATTCTTTAACTCTGGTGGTTGTGGAATGAAGCCAGTCAATTTAAAAAGACCAAAATTAATTTTCAGGAGGACCTAAAAAAACCCAGTTGTTCTTAATGCAAACCTGGCACTAGTTTATCCTGTTGTCCTGAGCTCCTGGAAATGGAGAGGCTGAGATTCTGCAGCAGGGGGGATTCTTCCATTACATACATTCCTGTGTTTCAGACCATAGACTTCAGGACATAAACAGTATTATACCAAACTGAACAAAACAGGTCTATAAAGCACCAAATGTGACTGAAACAATATTGGGCTTGGCATTAATTTTTGTATTTCCTTCCCTTCCGTGAAGGTAATGGTGCATACTCCAGGCCAAGCTCCTGTTGCCTACATTCAGAGAGGGAATAGAGGAACTCCTGATGTGATAGTCTGCCTGTCCTGGTTAGATTTCCAAAGAGGAAAAGGAGCAAAACTACCTCATCAGTGCTAGTGCTGGTCCGGATGGACTGCTGTGCAATGATAAAGACAAGGTAGAACGCTGTGCCACCATGTGCATGACTGTCAGGAATACAGTCAAGAGGATGGGGCCAGACTCTCCTCAGAGGTGCACAGCAGCAGGATAAGAGGCACAGGGCCCAAACAGAAACACAGGAAAGTTCTGTCTGAATATGGAGAAAAACTTACTTAGTTTGAGAGTGACAGAGCACTGGAACAGGATGTCCAGAGAGGCTGTGGAGCCTCCTCTGGGGATATTCAAAACCCAGCTTGATGTGATCCTGTGCAACCTGCTATAGCAGGGAAGTTGGGCTAGATGATCTCCAGACGTCCTATCAACCCAGGCCGTTCTGTGATTCTGTGAATTAAGCCCGAAATAAAGTCAGGAGCTCTCAACTGTAAATGCCAGTCAGCATAATGAGAGGTAGATGCTGCCCCAACTGTCTAATCCTCTGGATAGAGTGCCACGACTACTAGACCAATTTGAGTTTTAAGGGATATTCTTGTAGCTGGTTGATATTTCTATTTTCCTTCTGCTAAGTCCTACATGCTCATTTTGAGGTACATTCAAAAATCCACCTCTTCCTTATGTTTATATGATTGGATCCTTTCGGATATTCTTTCTCCCCTGCAGCAGTTCTGTGAGGGTCCTGAGCCTTTTGACTCTTCCTTACAAGCCAGATTCTTGCTCCTGACGCTGTTGGACTGGCCTGTGCTGGCCTTGTCTGTGCTCACCTATTTCCCCGCTGCACACACGGACACGTCCACAGCTGCCCGCATTAAAGGCACGAGTGCCCAAGGCTGGGCAGGCAGAGGACACGGCTGCTGCCTCGCTGCTCAGGGCAGGGGGCAGCCTGTCTTCAGCAGTCCAACCCTGCACCTCTGCCTGGCAGCAAAATACTTGGGTAAAAACAGACAAAGAGGCTCCTCAAACAAACCTGCAGGATTTCTGGGCTCAACCCTGATGCTCAGGACTCAGTGGGAAATTCAAGGCCATACTCACGTTCTGTGGAGTTCTGAGAACACGTCTCTTGGTGTTGATTGAAGCTGAGCTGGGAGGTTAGGAGCTGGCCTGTGGCCCTGTCTTCCTGAGGAAGATCCTTGGTTTCTGGCTCATTTTAGTGGATGTGCTCCCCTGCAGCTGAAGGCCATGATAAAACGGATGTCGTAATAAATTGTTTATTTGTCAAAATAAACAATGGAAATTTATTCGTGATTTTGGGATGCACTCACTGAATATTTTTGAGATTTAAAACAATGAGGACAATATTTTGTGGGTTTTTTTCCTAAGCCCTTTGTCTTCTCCCAGGAACAGGAAAAATTAAAGCCTGGAGTAGTCTACAGATGCTTAGCTCTACTATTTTTTTTTAATTAGCTATGCAGTTTCACTAGCTTATAGAAATACTAACAGAAATACTTACTGAACAAATGCACTGGTTTTATTATGAAACAATGACAAAATGATGTTAAAGTATATGTCGTGTTGCACACTATTATTTTGGCGTCTTTAGATCACTCTAAACTGGAAGGGGAATGAAAGGCTGAAGTGGGAGATACGTATCCTACTGCTTTGTAAATGAAAGGAAAGATTGCATCTGTAGTTCTTAGAATTAACTGGGGACCTGATGTTATAACACAAATGTAAAAGAAATTCCATGTTTCTAGAGAAAACTCCTGTGGAATGAACATGGCACTTTGGCATACAGCTGTTACAGGGCAGTTAATATGGCATAACTTTAAGGACCATCAGGAGATTTTGCTTGCAGCACAGAGGAATTATAATGGCCTCATATAGTAAGTTTTGATGAGAAATATTATATTATTACTCATAGAGTAAGCTTCATGTGAATAGTGAAGAGCAGTACAAAGCATCTGAAAGATAGAAATGCAAAACTAATAGTTTCATTGGAAATGTTTAACATGTATTTCACTGTTCATTCAGAAAGAAAATATTTCAGGTAGGAAGTTTGAGTTTTCACTAAATTTCCATTTCCATCTGGAAAAAAAGGGTTACAGAACTAATGTTGGTTCCAACCAAAAAATAGCAAATATCTTACCCTGAAACTATGGAGGGTTTATTATTTACCAAATACACTGAAAGCAAAGTTTTGGGCATGTCTTGGGGGAAAAAAAAAAAGGAAAAAAAAGAAGAAGCAGGGTTTAATTTTTTGGTTCAACAACTAAATCAAATAATGAATTATCTTCACAAACCAACCAATTTGAACATCCCCTTAAATCCTAAAACAGGAACTTGCTATTGACAGCAAGGAATTTGAATGAACTTCTCACAGGTGTGAGTCTTATTGCTAGGGAATATTGGTTTCTGTTATTTAGCTTTTATGTTTGAAAATATGAAAAATTATTTCCAGCTTGAAACTAAGTCTGCAGGAACAAGCTTTTATTTAAGTGCAAATTTCATTAAAGTGCAAATTTTTCTTTATCACATATTACTTAATTTTCTGAAATATGTTTTTAGGAGGCAATGTCAAAAGTACAACTAAGTGGTTCAGAACTGAGTCCTAATTGATGGTGACAATAATGAAAATGAATTATTTACTGAAAGCTTATTTTTTCTTTTTTTTCCCCCTTGCTTTTACCTCTCATTATTCTGCTTGGAAACAGACTGTCCTATAATGATTTGAGTGTCCTGCTGTCAGTATTCAGGCAAGGGTTTGTCAGAATGTCTTAATACACACTAATATTTTCAGTAGGCTTTTAATAGAACGTATTTCTCTCCAGTTCCTTTTAGTCCTAATATTTAATGTAGGGTCTTGCATCTCTTTTCATGTTCCTCTTTTTATTAACTTTCCAAATACATTCAGAAATCCCCTAATTTGTGTCTAGCAATGACTTATGTATTGAAGCATTAAAATCTACAATTAAAAACATTGAAGCTAATGTTGGGAACTGATAGAATACTATTAAAGTTTCTAGTTTAAGTATATGTGATTTGAAAAATATGAATTTTTAAAACAGCTATTTTTATAAAAAGGAAGAAATGTTCTTGAGAATTCCATCTTTTTTCTTCTCCTTTTAGGAATTAAAAGTACAGAGGAATTAAAAAAAAAAAAAATGTAATGTCCAAAGCTGGGGAGGGAGTGCAGTGAATTTTCATCACAATGCTGATTTTTATTTGAGACTTTCAGGATGGGGAAAAAAAAAATCAATCTTCAATTCTTTTGGAAGCAACATCTAATATTTAGCACCCACACTGTTCTAAATAAACTTAATGGATGTCAGATTTAAGAGCAGAGCGATCTCCATAATGACTCACCAACATGGTAGCTGGGAGCTGTAGCTGGCTCCTTCCCCCTTGGCTTCACGCCCTCCTCACGTGGCACAGGGCGGTCAGTGAATTCGTGAGGGCTCCTGATTTTGTCCTGGCAGCAGAGGGACGGCCAGCAAGGGGGCTGCTGGCTGCAGGAAGGGGAGAAGCTTTGGATAGCTGGCTGCTGGCTTGGCCTCGGAATGGTCGCTGGGCCTGCACGGCAGACTGCTGGGCCCCAGAACGGGAGCGCAGGGCTGTGTGCACGGCTGCTGGGAACGGGACGGTGTAAGAGGAGCTTGCAGCTTCTGTCAGTCTTGTGTGTGTTGACTTCGACTTTGAACAGGTCATTTGGGCCTGTTGGGAGCATGGCTAAACGGATGACCTTAGAATACCTGTTGCTTTTCTCTTAGCCATGGTTGTCCTTAATATTTCCCTCTTCCATTTATTTTTTTACAAAGGCCTCGTATGGGAGGTTTGATCTCTTGCCAGAGAGCCAAGTGGGAATGCTCTGTTCAGTTATGCAAGAAGCATGGATTTGATCCCTACCTCCTGTTTCCATGCTCCTAGGAATACACGTTACAGAAATAAAAGCATTAGCCTGCAGCCACGCTGCTGTGCTGTGCTCCCACAGATCTCACGTGGGCAGCAAGGTCAGCCCCACTCAGGACTCTCAGGGCTGGGGGTGTTCCGGCGGTGTGGAAAGGAGCCACAGAATAACAGAATGTGCCCAGAACACTGTCCTCATCTGTGCTCCTCTCCAGGGACTTCCTACTCTTTGTGGTCTATTTTTTGTTACCGTTGTTTCGCTGATACACCTTTATTTCAGAAATATGCTTTTTTTTTTTTTTTAGCAAAGGTTATTACTGTGAAAATGTAAAATTGTGTAGATGCAATGTGAAGAATGGCACTTTGGAGTTCACAGCTAAGAGTCTTCCCAGCGACACTTAAGACAGAACTTTGCAATCCAACTTTTCCTTGCCAGCCAGTTCAGGGTGTGTCAGACACTAGTTCAGTGCAGTCACACAAAGAGGGACCATTTTAACCTGTGCCAGTAATACAAGAGTCGTTTTATACTTGTGTGTGCAATGAAAAAGTTGCATTTTTATTGTTTTTTGGGGGTGTGTGTGGCAGGGGGATGTGGCAGCATTGCCTGAGTGCTTCAGCCAGAACCTGCTGTGAAATACTGCGGCACACCGTGCCCTGGAGGACTTACACTCTGATGGGCAGTGCAGGGACAGGGCGCCCGAAGGGCTCTGGCACTCATGAGGAATAACTAATGTGATGCTGGTGAGTGGTGGTTAAACTGTGACTCCAGGGCTGAGCAGTAGCCCTTGGATGGCAGGGGAGACAGTGTGGAAGCAGAAGGAGTTGAGCAGGAGGAGAGCCAAGAGTGGTCGAGAAGGGGTACAGGTATGGTACTTCTATCAGCTTCAGGCTCTAGTTTGTTCCACTCCACTGCATTTTACCCCAAAGCCCCACTGCTAGGGGAAGAGGAAAGCCACGTGTTCGTGAGGAAGTGTGTGGGAAAAGTGTCTCCAGATACCTGAGTCAGAAGAAAGCTTGTGCAAAAGGAAAGGGGGGTGCACTTGGCCCTTACTTTATCCCGCTGCAGTAAAAATACCTCAGAAGTAATACAGGTATTCATGTTATAGTTAGAGCATCCATATGCCATGGGGAAATAAAGGTACTTCACCTTTTACTTTGCACTCCCAAATGGCAGAACCCTGTTTAGTCTTGTGTCATTTTAACATCTTGGGAACATGTCCTGGTCGTTGGTGTGCACTCGGACAAGGTGCTAATTGTCACCAGACAGAACAAGGGTCAGCGTTCCTTCCTGCCTGTTCTTGTAAGGCAACGCTACAAGCAAAGCATTAGAGTCAGACCTGAAGCAAGATCTGAGCTCCAAACAATTCTAAAGGTTAGGTGAGCTCAACCTTGCATCCAACTGGAATACCAAAACATCCCTCAGATCTGCAAACCCCCAAAACAAGAGGGATGTCTGGACTAAGAGCTGATCTGTGTTCTGACCTTGTGCAAAAGCAACTCAGGCAGTTCTGCCTGAATGTTTGACAAATGCTGTTCAACAGATGACAAGAATTTCCAACACCTTCAAAACACAACCACAGCAGCACTCTGTGTTCTCCTCACCTTTGCTTTTTACAGTTTTCCTTCAGGTTCTGAGTTTTATTTTATTAAATTTTGGTATAAAACATTATAATAAATACTAAGCAGCAACATTTTCCATCCTAAAAATATCAAAGATGGAAAAATATTATTGTTTTCCTTTTTCTAGCGAGAAAAGTGAGGCACTAACTACCTGCCCAAGGTGACTTTGCTCAGTAAAAGATAACAAAAGAAAGAGCAAGTTAATTCAATGTTTTGAAGGTTGAGTGTTTTGGGGTTTTGTTTTGTTTTTGTTTTGTTTTGTTTTGTTTTTTACTTCAGAGAAAGCACTTTGGTGGGAAAATGCAGCTTCAGAAATGTGAAAGTGAGTTCAAATACAATGTGAATCTAAAAGGGTTGGCTGCTGCACACGAATTTGTGTCTGTGACACAACAATAGATGAGTGATTGGTTTGTGTATATGTAATTGCAATGGCTCTAGCCTACAGGAAAAAAAAGCTTTTATGCAAGAGTTCAGGACAGAGTGGAAGCCCTTGAATATTGTAGTGATGGAAAAACTAACAGACAGAAGAAGACTCTAGGCAGTAGTGCTCCTTTTGTTGGAGGAGAAAGATACTGTGTGTGACTTTTTGTTGGCCGAAGCTTGCCGGTGCAAGGCAGTGCCGGGTGAGCTTGGTGGTCACAGGTGCCAGTCGGCTCCCTGGGAGTAGCCCTTGCTGAAATAAAAGGGTCCTGTCCTCCAGACCATCAGAAACAGCCTGTGAAAGGTTATGAAATCTATCCAGAGAACATTTTTCTGGAGAGAGAAGAAACTGTGTCCAGTATTCCACTGGCTGGGAATGGTGTTGCTCCATCTCCACCAGCCAGTTCCAAGGGCCAAGCCATGCAGCTGGATGGAGACTGGTGCCTTTGCAGTTGAATTAAACACTGTGTCAAGCAGCTGCTCTCCTGGTTTGCCTCCGCGTTCTTTCTGTGCTGTTGTCCACACCTGCTTGTGCCTGCTTGGACAGATCTTGTCTGCAAGGCAGGAGGTTTCCTATATGACAACATTACTCAGGAGTTCACAAGCATTTACAGCCTCTCACTCACTACCAGGGTCTTCCTAGTGCTTTACCCAGTCCAGGGCTCCTACTGCACTATTGCTGCTCACCTAGGACTTGCTGTATGGCTGCTGCTCTGCCCACCCAGCCTAAGATCCAGCCTTCCTTTTCTCTCTCTCTGTTAGCTCTCTTTTTGTCCTTTAATGATGGATTTTGCAAACCTGCTGGCTCCTCTTCCTCACGTTTGGAGGGGGACATGGGAAGGGACTGTATCAGCCTGCCGTCACCTCTTGCTTTCTCTTGAATTTTGTAAATGGTTTGAACTGGATTTCACCAAGCAGCAAAAAGCATTTGGAGGGCTTTCCATCAGCAGTGTATAAATAAAAATGGGTAAGAATAGATTGGATTGTTGCTTCTTACATCCGCTTCCCCGTTTTATTTTTGACAGGTCCTGACACCCACACACACGCTCCTTGTTCAGATTTGGATAGATGTGATTTTTTTATCTGCTTTGAGTTTTTGGCAGGATTTTCCATTCCTCACAGAGAGTTTCAATAGCTCCTGGTCCTTAGTGCTCGGGCCTTGTGCCTTTATGCCTTCCATACTTAGGAGTCTTACCAGGGCCATCATTAAAACATCACAAGGGCAGGAACTGCACCTCCTGCAGGCTCTGAAACAGGGAAGCTGCTACTGCTGCTGGCTACTGATCTCTGCAACTCCACCGGGTCCAACATCACTCCCCCACTTCAGTCTGCGCTTCCCACTGCAAAGGTGTAGAACCGAGCAAACAATCTGCAACAGATAATTTATGTAATGAATTTACCCTTCTCCCCTGAGCTGAATATGCATGAGTGGGTGCTGGGGTCTTCAAGTGCATTCCCTGTTTGAAGAGGCTTGCCTTCTTTTTTTCCCCTGTGCACCACTTTTAATGCTACCTATCGATCACAAGTGTTCCCTGGTGCATCCAAAAGCTGCTATTTGCTATTCAAATGGTGTGAAGCTGTAACTGTTTACATAAGTTTTGAGAAATTGTTTCTGATCCTGAAGTGGAAAAGCATTCAAATACCTCTGTCGTGTGCAGCACAAAGCCCTTTGAAGTGTGGGTTTCATGTTTACAGGTGCACTCCGCAATTCATTTTTCACGAGCATTTGTGCTGGGAGACCTTGGTTGCTGGAATGGAAAAGGGAAGTGCGAAAGCAACACAATAACAAACTAGTGCAACGTTCTTAAAAATTCTGTATTTAAGTCAGTTTTTAAATTGCCAGCTCTAAACCTGAGCAGGGGAGGGTCGTGCGAGACAGAGATCCCCCCTTTTGCCTGCCACACTCTGTGCCAGATAACAAAGCAGCCAGGTGCAGAAGTCGGGCTGGAGCTATTAGTGTCCAAAGGAAGGCCACGAGGGTGGTGAGGAGTCTGGAGCGGAGCCTGTCAGGAGCAGCTGAGCTCTCCTGGTCTGTTCAGCCTGGAGGAGGCTGAGGGCAGAGCTCACAGTGATATTCAACTTCCCTGGGAGGGGAGAAGGAGGCAGGCACTGCTCTCCTCTCTGTGGTGACAGCGCCAGGACCCGAGGGAACGGCCCGGAGCTGCGCCAGGGCAGGTTCAGGGCGGGCATCAGGGAAAGGCTTTTCCCCCAGAGGGCAGCGGGCACTGCCCCAGCCTGCCGGAGCTCCGGGAGCGTTTGGACACGGCTCTGGGGCACACGGGGTGGCTCCGCGTGTCCCGGGCAGGGCCGGGAGCGGCACTCGGTGTCCCCGGGGTCCCTCCCAGCCCGGGACGTCCCCGCACTCGGTCACTTCCCCTCGGACGGCGGCCCCGGGGTGCGCCCTGGCCGGGCGGAAGTGACGCGCACGTGAGGGCGGAAGCGGCGCGGGGCGCGCGGGGCTGCGGGGGGCGCGCGCGGGGCGGGGCCGAGCCCTCAGAGCCCTCAGAGCCCTCAGCGCCCTCAGCCCCGCGGACCCGGCGGTGCGGGGGAACAGCTCCGGGAACGGCTCCGGAGAGCTGCCGCGGCTCCGGTGGGTACTCTCCCGCCTGGCCCGAGCGGCGCCTCCGCGGGACGCTGTGCTGGAACTGCGGCCTGTCACGTCCGGGGGCCACAGGCGCTGCCCGTCGGGAGCCCCGCCAGCTGTGAGGCAGGAGAACTTAGCAGCGCCTGTTGGGGAGGGATAGTAGGGTTGGAAAATGGTTCGTTGCATTTCTTATCCCGGGTGCATTAGGAAGGGCATTGCCTGCAGGTCGAGGGATGTGATCCTGCCTCTGCCCAGCGGTGATGAGGCCACACAGGAGTGCTGTGTCCATTTCTGGACTTCTCAGGGCGTGTGACTCAGGGAGCTCCAGCAGAGAGCGACAAAGTCGATTAAGGGTCTGGAGCATCTCTCTTGTGAGGGCAGGCTGAGGGAGCTGGGTCTGTTCAGCCTCAAAAAGAGATTTTCAGCCAAGGTGTGGGGTCTCCCTCACTGGATATTGAAGGACCATCTGGGTGCAGTCCTGTGCAGGGTGCTCTAGGAGCACTCTCCTGGAGCAAGGGGCTGGACCAGATGACCCGCTGGGGTCCCTTCCAGCCTGAGCCATTCTCTGATGGTTTTGTGGTGCTTCGGTGCTGAGCCATGACATGAATTGGGACATCTGCCAGGCAGGCGTGCACATGAGTTTTGAGAAATTGTTTCTGATCCTGAAGTGGAAAAGCATTCAAAAAGCATTCAAATTCAAATGGAATCCTCAAGTTGGCGGTGACATACAGGACTCCTGAGCTCCACACAGTGTCTCAGGGAATGGCAAGGGCAATGGCTCTTTTCAGTGTAGCTCAGGTACCCCGTGGGGACAGATGGGAGATGCTGCAGCCTGAAGGGAGGAGCAAAAAGAAGAGAAGGAGGTGTCAGAGAGCGACACGGGACTCTGTCGTGCGTTGTGTGGTTTTTGCTCAGAAAATCGGCTAATGGCTTCTGATGGGGTTTGGGTATTTGCTAGTATCCCAAGTACACTCCCAGGCCAGTAGTTGTGCTGCTTGTAATGATTTGTAAAATAAAACCATATTGCCAGTGTTTGCAGATGAACCCAAATGCTGACATGGTAACTGCGGTTATTGTAATAATCTTTTTTCTATGTTTGAAATAAAGAATGAGGTGGCCAGCAGTAAGAAGGCCACAGGACTACTAGACCTAGCTGTGCACGTGAAGAAAGGATGCTGATGGATGTGAATTCATGTCCAGCAGTGATGGTCATTGACAGTATTTGTTTTGGTAATCAACAGGAAATCCTGTGATAAGGTTTCCCCCCTCCTCTTTGTTTGTTTGTGGGGGGGTTGTGTTTTGGTGGGGTTTTGTTTGGGTTTGGGGTTTTTGTTATTGTTGTTTGTTTGTTTTGCTTTGTTTTGGTTTGGTTTTTTGGTTATTAAATGTGGTTCAGATATTGAATGGTTGAATAGCACCTGGATTTTCCCAAGCACCTCTTTCCAAAGAGGAGGCTCTTTATGCCTGTGAGGAGGAGACTAATTCTTGACCCTGTACAAGTCACAGTGCAGCTCCCAACAAGGAGTGTGGGACAGTGCTGACAGGGGTTGTGACATTTCACAGGATAGAGGCAAATGGCAGTTGGAATTAGCTCTTCATTTCATGGAGGTTGCATGGCTGCTGTTGCTGGGCTGACCTGTCCTGGAGTAGATGAGGTAGAACTGCCCCCATGCCTTGGCTGTCCCCTGAAATGCAGAGCCTTCCTGGAGCAGGGAGGGGAAGCAGAGAGTGCTGGTCCTGCCAGAGGCAAGGCCTGGAAGTAAAGTGGCTTTGGCATGTCCTTGCAGTGGCTTTTCTGCATGACAGTTTTCCAACAATCAGAGGTGCTCCAGTCAACTGTCCCTTGCTTAGACTTTATTTTAGGAAGGTTGGCTGATAAATTCTCCTGATATTTCATTATGTTTGTCTTGCCTGAGTAGTAAAGCTGAGATGTAGAGGCTGCCTGATATATCTCTATTCCTGGGATGCTTTGAATGGAGGAGAAGCAGCCACACCTCCAGAGCCCCGAGGCAGAAGAGTGCCTGGGCCACTCCCAGAGCAGCACAGGCTGCTATTCTTAGCATCTGTCCTTCTTCTATCACTCCAGATATTTAAACTGAGCTTTAAATCTTCATTCCTTCACATACAAAGTGCTTCTCTTCTCTCAGCTCAGGAGTTCATGGGCCAGAAAACTTAGAGCAGATAATTCCTGGGAACCACTCAGCAATCTGGCTCCTGGGTAATACCGGGTGATTGTGGTCACGTCAAGGCCAGCTTGGGGAGTGAAAGGGAGCGCTGGAAATTGAGGGCTGGGGAAAAATAGTATTGGAGTAATCCTGAAAGCAAGGCAGGTTTTTTAATATAACATTTTTTTTAGATTAAAGGTAATGTGCAGAGGAAGAAGAGGATTATGTCTGAAATTGTTATGTTTCCCATGGCTGTGGTGTAAGAGATTGAAGGGAATCATTTTTATCACTCAGAAAAGCAATTTCTGAGTGCTAATAGAGCTAATCAGCTCTGCTACTTTTCCTTCACAAGAGATAACATTTCCCAGAAAATTGTCCATCCAGGTGTCATTTGTTTGACCCAGCTTTTTGTCAGCTCCTGTCCATCAGGCCATTCTGCAGGGAAATTCCTTCTAGCAAATGTGAACAGACTTGAAGACTTTCCTTATTGGTGAGTTCCCCTCCGGTCCTCTCCTAGAAATGCAAGCATTGCCTTTGCTTTTGAATGTATAAAACAGGCAGGGACTGATCTCTGCTGGATTGATTTGGTTGTTTCCTTAACTGAATGTCTAAGGCTTGGTTGTGATACGGCATGTGGAGCCTGGGGGCTGTAAAACTCCACAGCTTTGGAGCAGAGGGTACTGGATGTGGGGGTGCAAACCAGGGCCTTGCAAGTTATGGTTTGTGGCAGCGGTTAGATCTGCAGCTAGGGTCCCTCTACAGGAGGGTGGAGCTGATTTTGCATCAGAAAATTAGAGGAAAAAACTAGCTGGATTTTTTTTACTTTTTTTTTTTTTGGACATGTTGTGTTTCTGGAAGAGAGTGTTGCTGTGGTAAAGACATTCTGCAGGAAGCTCTGCATCATCATTGTGGATAGCCTGGTTTTGGAATTAGGTTGTTTAAGAGAACATTGCAGAGAAATGGCTCTAGAGGACTTTGCATAGCCAGTGGCTTCTGTGTGCTTCGGGGCACACCAAAGCAAAGTGCCCCCATTTGGGAAATCAAAGGGTGAGCTGTGACTGGACGCTTGGGATTGGATTCTTACCTTTAGTTGTGATGTGTGTATAGTAGGTGTAGCTCAGCTGTTTGTTTAGCCTTCCTTTGTAATAAATAACGATAGGAAGGGAAGGCAGGCAATTGGCAGACGTTTATGGGCAGTGTATGTGCTGCCCTGGAATCAGATCAAGGGTTCATTACAGCATCTGATTGTCTCCATTACTGATGAGAGCCAAAGGTGGCAGTTGCGGAGGGGATTATCCGATTGACTTTAGAAATCAACATCTGTCTGTCAAAATGAGCTTTATGTATCCAGCTGGAGGAAATCGATTTCAGCCTGTGCTTAGAGGACAGGGCCTTCTCAGCAAGGTGAGGGAGGCTGGCTGTGTTTCACAGAACAGCTCTGTGTTGGGGGAAAGATTGTCCCAAAGATAGTAGTGGCTTAGAGGGGGTCCTCAGCTTATGGAGCTAGCAGGATTGAAGTGCACCTCCAAATTCATTTAAGTCTCTACTTTTCAGATTCTCTTAAAAAAAATACTGTAATAGCATTCTCTCTTCTGGAGAGTCAGTATAATTTGTTGTATCTAATCCATCTTTAAATGTCTGGTATTTTGCCAAGGATTTGCCACATGCTATTGTAAAGCTGGGCTCTGAGATCTCAAGGTTGGATTCTTTCTCTTAAGCCTAAGTGGAATACGGCAGTACGTGACAAACCAACAAATCTAAGTGGCTCTGGGTAGTTTTTAGGGTGAGAGGGAGTCTCCAGATGTCACCTGTATTAGCTGCCACAGCTACTATTTCTTTCAAAGCAAAGTGTCTGAGCCAAAGGTTTTTTTAACAAGCTCTGGATTCTTGAAAAGGAGGTGCCTTAAATGCTGGGCTCACAGTTTCAGAAGTGGGTTTTTGACAGGCCAGTGCTTTTCTTCAGATGCTCCTGCTGACTGTCAGGCTCCTCAGTGCTCTACTGCTTCTGCAGGGCCGTGGTGTGATGTGAGGCCCACTCCTTTTGAAAAGGTTTTGGCTGTTCAGGTAGTCCCATATCAATGAGCACTTGTGGGAGCAGGAGATGCCCTGGAGGATTCATTTTCTACATGGGCTTTTCATTGCTGGTGTTTTTCTGAGGTGATGCTATACTGCAGGGATAGGCTGAAAGGTTGAGGTTGAGCAAGTGTCCTCTAAAGCTGGAGGAGAGGAGCAGAAACGGCTCTTACAGCTGTGACTAAAGTCACTTGGTGATGTAGATTGGGCTGTGGCGTGCTCCTGCTGCTTAGAGGGAGGGAGAATGATGGCTGCTCAAGCTGTGCATTTTCCCGCACCTGTTGCCAGTTTCTGTGTCTGGGGAACTCCAGCTCCTCAGTTTAAATTCACTTCTTGATAGTGGGCAGGGTGGGACAGCTGAAATCTGGAGCTGTTTTGTTCCAGAAATAGCACTGGGAGGCAAAATCCCAGCCAGTGCCAGGCACTCCAAAGATGGAGAAACCCCACTCTTGCCTAAAATAGCTACTAGAGGTCTTGAGACCAAAGCAGTAACATCTAGAATGGAGTTTGAGACCTCTAGTAGCATGAGCACCCTGGTGGAGTACAGCCTGCTACGGGGCCTAATTAGGGTCTTGTTAATGCTTGCTTTCATCACTGCCTTCCAGCCTTCAGATGGTGATTAGACCTATTTATAGGGGCAGAGTTCCTTAATATTCAGCACAGTGTACTTTCTTACCAGTCAAATCAGTAGCATCTGCATCTTTGATTGCTGCTTAATAACACTGTAGAAGATGGTTAATTAAAAAATATAAATAGACTTTTCATCCTCTTAACTTACCAAAGTTGGATTAGCGCAGGGACTGTGGTGAGCCTCTCATCTCACTGCTGGAAAGGCATCCTGCTCTCTTATCCAGGATAGTTACCTCTTGTGTGCTCTGCTGAGGGGCTAAATTTCATCCCCTCCCATCAGTGTCAACACAGGGCAGAATGATTGGATGCTGCATAATAACAGGACTTGTATGTAGGCTCCTGTGCTGCATTTGAGCAATTTCTAGCTTTTGTTTCAGTGTCTACATCTGCGTGAGTGTGTGCACACTGCCTTATCCTGCCCCTGAGCAGGAAGAGCATGTTTTGCTTTTCAAATCTCTTTTTTAAATACAGCTTTCTGTTTTTGCAGCTGGTAAGCTCCTAGGAGTGTGCTTTATCTGTGGAGGGCAAGGTGTTGTAATTAACTTTTCGTATTGTTCCTATTTTTTCCTTGGAGGATTTAATTCTGAAATTTTGTTGGGATAGTCTCTAGGCAAGCCTCCAGAACAATCAAGGTATGACTTGAACATGCTAGCAGATTTGACTGTGGGAAAGTGTTTGTTCAGGTAAACACGGGAGAAAGTATTATGTGTAAAAAATTGCTCCCAGGGAGCAATTTGGGGTGACTTGTGATGGTTAACTAAGTTATAGATGTGACTTTCCTCTGTCAGAGGAGACAGGATGTTCTGGTAAGCTGTGCCCAGAGCCTGTCTACTGCCTCTTTGGAGTGTGTTTGATCTTAACCTGGTGGTCATTTCTGGCCTGGTCTGTTCCCACTTTGGAACCATCCTGGTGGTGGTGGGGTGTGGTGAGGGATGTGCAGACGTGTGTTTTATTGCATACTGCTGATCCCTGTGTCCTTACGGGTGGCTACAAGGCATTGATCTTTTATTAGGATCCTACAAAAGAGAGACATAGGGTTAGAGATAGCCTGTCACTTCTTTTCGGAGATGTTACTGCCTGTGGGATTTAAAGGCCTCTAGTTCTTGCTGCCTTTCCAGAAGCAGCAGCACAGTAATTGCTGGAGCAGCCGTTGTAGCTTTTAAGTATATGCACTGATTTTTTTCAAAGTATTTAATCCCTCTCCTCCCCTGAGCCTGATCTTTTTAGTTTCTTGAAACATGTTAAGGAAGCAGGTATTGTTGATGGCTTGCCTTATTCTCCCTTTATTTTCATGGCAAAGTACACGTCTGGTAAGTGCTTGTATATCGCTGTACATTCCGCCTGTGTTAAGGGCAGCCAGGCTGTTTTTTAGTATTGCCTTTGCTTATGTTCCTTTGAAAAACTAAGCTCTTTTAAGGTTGGGGGGTTGTTTTATTTTTAGATAATCATTCCAATGGTAAGTCCTCCATAGAGCAGTATTTTCTAAAGAACTTGGGGAAGATTTGCTTCTTTTACAGACTCTGTTTGCTCTGTAGCAAGTTTGTTTGGGCTTGCCTTAACATAAGTTTTGTTCTTATGGAGAGAGGTGAGCCAAGCAGGTGGAGTGTTTCTCTGCCTATCCAGAGCAGTGAATTGTATACTTCCTTTTCCAGGGGCAGAGCTCCACGTGTCCCTCAGAGTATTAGCCTTGGCTGTGGTGAGTGAACAAGGAAGCCCAGCTGTTGGTTCCAAATGCCCAAAAGGCCTGGAGTGCTCAGCCTGTGTCTGGCCTGGTTTACGTCTTTCGGGAAGGCGAGACCGTCCGCTGGAGATCCACTGTGTCTCCCACTCCTGCTGTTTCTCTGGGCTTCTGCCAGTGTGAGTGTTGGGGCTGAGAGGGGGAGAACAGCTCTGAGTGCAGAGGAACAGGCACCAGCCCTGAGGAGCTTTGGAGCAGCTTGCCTGAGGTGAAAGGCACAGACAGCTTAAGGCAGAAGTGCAAATCTGAGCAGTCAGCAGCTCTAGTCAGAACTTCCCGATCAGGACATAGCACTTGGAAGCAGGTGGTGCAGTGAGAAAACAACCTTTTTCTCTTTGTCTTCACTTTAATAAGGTAAATGAGGTTATTACATAACACCAGAGCATATTTGTCTTCATCATGAAAGTTGACATAGAAAGAATAATTGAATAAAAAATGGCTGGAGCCCTCAGATGCTGCAGCTGTTTTCCAGAGCCTCTTTGATCACAAAAGCTCTGTGTTGCTGCCTCCTCTGCTTTGTGTGACCCGTTGGTGGTCACACCACTAGTGATTGAATCTCTTGGGTGATCTCACATCGTTTTGGCACCTGTACTTTCTTTGGGCACGTGTGTCCATTTCACACGGTAGCATCCGAGTATTTCCTGTCAGCCATCATAACTCCAGCACGCTGTACTCCTGCAGGAACACACCAGCTCCCTCTGTAAGACTCTGGAGTGATACTGGAACCAGCTTGTTGCTTTGCTGGAAGTCCCTTCTCTATGCAGGATGCAAGCAGTTTATTTGCCCCTTTGCTGTTAGTGTTACATGCAGGCTTGGCACCCATTGCATAGGGTAGAAGAGTTGACATATTTTAACATGCAGCACTTGCTTTTTTTATTTTTTTATGTACTAATTCTGATAGTGGAGCATGGCAAGAGTATGTGCTGCTTCCTTCTCAGTGCACTGGAGTTTGAGATAAAGGAAGAGTCAGTCTTAGTGAGTGATGTTCAGTCTTTGCTTTCTTTCCTGGCTTCTGCAGGGAATATTTTGAATTTTCCCTTTTAAAATATTCCTTATTCCTGCAGTCTCTCTCTGTTACGTGAAGCAATTCTTTTATTCTAACCAGGTGGTGATGCCCTTACTTAAATTGTTGGTAAAACTGCCTTATTTTCTCCAATTATTTTGGTCCTAAGAGGTAACAAATAGCAGCTGTAGCATGGGATTTTGCGCAAATCTAGTCATTTAGTTTTTTGCTGTTTTCCCTCCTCCTTGCTATAGACCTCCAACTTGTTCTCTTGCACAGAAAGAATTGTCTCTTGTATCTGTCTCTGGCAGTAATTTCCAGAGTCTGCCATGTTTCTCCGCTGTGTTGTTTTGGGTTTTTTTAGGAAAGGTGAGAATCTGAAACTTCATTTGAGTCTTTCCTGAGAACCTGTGAAAGTGACATTTACCCACAGACAAACTGTGACACTGTGAGCAGGAGCACGCAGGGATTTTCCTGCTTTGCCCAGTACTGGGTGCTCCTCTCTCTGCAAGGGAGCAGTGGGACCTGAAGGAAAGTCTTTGGCTTCTGACTGCAGGGAAACAAATGGTTTGGGAGTAGCTGGAGGAGCGCTGCTCTGGCAGTCAGCAGCTGAGCTGAGCTTGGTTTTAGATGGGACGCTAGGAGAATTAGCATTGGTGAGAGTCTGAGAGATCATATTGGGGCTGTATGATCTCATCTGGCCTCAAGAGATGAAAATTTTGGCTTTCTCAGGACTACCTTTACACAGGAATGGTTTTGATAATGGAAAAGGTTCAGAAGTTTCCTTCTTGCCCCTGCTTCCCACTATGCTTTATGACTGGACAATTACAGCTGTTTATCTGGCTGTGGTAAATTGGGTCATTGAACTGATTTGAGTTAAAAATAGGCATCTCAAACATCAGCAGCACTGATCTGATCAGTGGCAGGGAGGATTATAAACTCCTTTTGCTGCTGGGGCCAGAGTAACTCTCAGCCACGTCCTTGCTGTGTTATCTGGTTCGTTTATGTGTTATCGGCTTTATTCCGTGGTGGCAGTCAAAGGGTAGATCTGAAAGGAAAAGTATTGAAGCTTGATTGTGGTCAGCAGATCAAACACTGCTGTCTCAGAATTAGCTGTATTCCTCTCAGATTAACTTGTATGTTTTACAGCTCTAAATAATAATTTCCTGTCTGCAGAGCAGGCCAGTCAAGAAGACTAATCAGTGTGCATACATTGCTGCTAAAGAGTGCAGATACACAGTCTGGCTGCCAGTGATGCATGAAATGAAACACAATAGGTCTAGGCTTCCTAAACTGGCAGCAGGGCCAGCTTTCTAATGGCTGAGCTTGATTTTGCAAATTTATTAACTGTGGAAAGGCTTCTACGTGCCCTTACATCTTATATGGTTCATTACTAAACACCTCCACCAAAAAAACCTCAAAACAACTCAGCAAACCCCGTATCCCAAAGGAATACCCTTAAATAACAGCCACATCACATTTACAGAAAGCTTTTCCTACCCCACTGTGGTGTCATCTTAAAGAAAAAATTTGGAGAGCGTGGATGGTGTTTCTTAAATATACAGAAATGGCTGCAGGCAAGTCTAATCTGTTATCTCTTCATTTTGTGAGGCAAGATAGGGAATTGAAAGAATGCGTGAAGACCCCTCTAATTTTCACATATTAAACTGGTTTTTTATGTTGTGACTATCTCTTCAGGTTCCCGATTTTGAATTTCTCCAGTGTGGGCTGTGTTTCTACATTATTCTCAGCCTGCACTGCTATAGAACCAGGAATGCAGGTTGCACACAGCACTGCTCTCTGAACCAGCTCCTGCAGACTTCCAAGTACCACAGAGGGAATGTGGTGCATCCTCAGAAATCCCTCTCTGTTTCTGCTACCTTGGTTTTTTCATCCTCCTTCGTTTTGCTTCTCCTCAGCTTAATGAATATTTTCTTATGCAGATGTACTCAGCTCTGTGTGATGAAACCCTGTAATGAGCACCTGTAAAACCTGTGGTTTTTACAGCCTGAATGAGAAGAGACATGGACAAAACAAGTTTGAAGGGAGTTGTGTAGACCTAGCCGTAGAGTTTGGGTTAGAAAACTGTATGGATACTCTACTCTGTTCATTCTTCAGAATGTCCTAACAGTAATGTCTTTGTGAGTTTGCAATTTCTAATGTGCTCAGAGAAATGGATTTTTTTTTTTTTCTCTTTATGTTCTTCCGAGTCCCAGGAACTTTTTTGTTATTTTTGTGAGTAAAGACATGGGAGGCAAACTTTCTGGGAATTGCTGAGGGAGAGGTGAGCAAGGCTCAGGATGGAAACATGGGTGATGGGTGACCTCCTGGCTGAGCTATAGAGCAGTGGTACTGGCCCAGCTGCTTCCAAAAGTGTGCATACAGCTCTGGTGTGTGGCACATGACCAAAACATTTCAGTGACTGGTCAGGCTTGAGATATGAAAGGATTCCAAAATAAGGAGCCTTATTTCAAGACGGTTACTAAGGAAAAATCCAGTCACCAGGAGCAACAAACAGCTCCTGGGAGTCTCAGAATGGAAGAACTCTCATTAAACCTACTTGGAGCAAAGGGGTGTGTGCCCATGCATGCCTTGTGATTTCATGGCTTCTGTTCTTGGAAGAGCCTGATGGTGTGTTTCTTGGAGCAGGAGTGCAAGATGAAGTACTGCCTTTTGCTAATAGGGTTGGATGACCTGAAATACATCCACAAGGAATCTGAGGAGAGAGAGGAGGGGACAGGGTGATTTTTGATGAGTCTTGTTGCCACTCTGAACTGACTTTGCTTCTAGCTCTGGTCTTTGTTTTCAGCACAATATGAGCAGAGATTTGTTAAGTAGCATGCTGAAATAAAATTACGGTTTTCAAGAACATTCAGATATGCGAGAGATTCCCACCTCACTGTAGCTGCCTTGAACGTATTAAAAGTCCGATATGTCAGTTATTAGTTGTGCCTTTCTCCTCAGCTCACCAATTGGGTTGCAAATGCTTTCCTAAAACAAGTAGTTACTCAGAAAGTAGAAGTTCCCGAGTAACTGGTGTGGTAAAATGCAGTGTGTTTGCTGTAATGAGCTGTTTGTTCTTTCCCTTAGGCACAATGGCCACGGTAGCCCAGAAGCACTTTTTGGAAGGGCAGACATACTCGGTGCCCCTGATCCAGCCGGACCTGCGCAGGGAGGAGGCGGTGCAGCAGGTGGCAGACGCACTTCAGTATCTGCAGAAGGTGTCAGGCGATATCTTCAACAGGTGAAGTGCTCTCCTGGGGGCTGGGTGCTTAGCATTCAGCATTACAGAGCAGGGTGCTGTGATTAGGTTGCAGCAGTGAAAGGGCAAGCAGAGGAAGTTCAGAAAAGGGATGAAAAAGGACCAGAGCAGCTTCAGTGCGAGTTTATTAGATTCGAGTCTGTCAAAGTTAGGCATAATGAAATGGCTGCAGTTGGCCAGAGATTGTTGGCTATTAATTTCTTATTCCGTGGCAGACTTCCACAGATTGCATTACTGGTTCTGCTGCACTTACCCTTTATTCCTTCTTGCTCGTGTATTAAAGGGGAGGCTTTGTTATTTAGAGTATCTTGAAGATGCGCCTTTTTGAGTCGTTGCACTTGAAGCAGTGAAGTAGAAAATGTCTCTTTGTTCTGATCTCTGCGATGTGCAAACTGTTCTCTGGGCTTTTGGTGTTTCATACTTCCCTTTTTGTGTGTTGGAAGGGCTGAGTGCCCTGAGTGAGTCTGGGTTTCTTGCCACAGTATCATAATCCATCGGAGTCCATCTCTTCAAGGATTTGGCACCTCTTGCATATGATCATCTTTAGAATTGGATCTATAAGACTGTCTGTATAGCAGATCAGAGAGATTCTTGTGTTTGTTTGCAAATGATGGTAGATGTCATGGTGCCTTTTTCTGTCCAGTGCCATCTTTCACATCTCAGTGCTCTGAGATGGTGTGTAGCATCATTGGGAAGGAAGCAGGTCAGCATTTATCTTCTCATAGTCTAATTAGTAAAAGCACAGGCTTTGATTTCAGCAGGTCCCACGAGTATCTAGTTTAATTTATTATGGTGTGAGCAGGGTCATGAGATTCTGTCTTTTTTTTTAGTTTTGGAAGGTTTTTTTAAGGGTAGATTGAAGTTCTGTGGTTACTGATAGTGACAGTTTGAAGGGTAGCCTCTGGAGAAAGAGCAGTCTCTATGGCTGAGCTCAGTTTTTGAGGGAAGTTAAGGTTTTCCACTGAAATAGTCTTTGTTTGGGCCAGGGCTGCGTGTGGGCTGGATTAGGTTGAAGACAAGGTATACTTCATTTGTGCCCTTTGAAGTAGGGGAACACTTCTTGATCCCAGGCTGGGAGGAGGCATTCTGGAGTTGCCATAAACATGTGGAAAGCACTTCTCAAATCTGGGCCTCGTTGGCAGTGCTGTCTCTCTCTGTGGGGTAGATGAAGCTCTTGATAATACAGGAGTGGCTCTTTCTCTGTCTCTGTTTTTCCCTGTTTTGCCTCTCCTCTCTGCTGTCTAACACAGTCCCCTGTAATTTCCCTGGGGAGACAAGCCTGCTGCTTTGTATTCGAGTCACTCCCGAGTACTGAGCAGTGACTGTGATGCTGTTCCCTCACTCTTTGGTGCACTCATGACTTTTAATTACCAATTTTCTCCAACAACAGAGGAGGCTTCATTGCCTTCTTTGTTTGCTTTGCCTTTCCACTGAGGTCTTGGCTCTCTGATATAATTAAGAGCAATTCAGTAATTATGCAGGCATCTGATTAGAAGTTCCATGACCTTGGTTGTTCCATGTCAATCAAGGGGCAAAGCTTTCAAGGTGAGAACTTTGCCACTTAGTGAGGAGTGACCTTTTATCTTCCCTTTCCTGAGATAAAGCAGCTCTGTCTTCCATTTCCAGGAAGGAGCTGCCTTATCTGGGGAAGCTGACTGTTTTGGTCTGTGAAAAGAGCAGCTTGCAGTGTTGATGGAGAGGAAACTTGTTCACTATGGGAGACTTGGCTGTGTGTGTCTAACTCCTTGCTTCAGTGCTACAAAGATGCGGATGTTCTGAGGTTGTTTTGTGGGAACTGGTGGATTGGTACAGTGCTTTTGAGAGTGGCAAGCCAATCTGTACTTCGTTGAAGGTGGAGTGAAAGTGTCTCTTACTCTCTATGAAAAAAGGAGTATTTCCACAACCAGATCTTTGTTCCCATTTTAGCTGATCAAAGTTTCTGCTCAGAGTTGTTGCTGACACGACAATTGAGTATGAATTCTTAAAAGCAACATGTCAAGATGACACAAGAAAGATACCTTTCCATTTAGGGAATTAGAAGAAAATACAGGGAGCTTTCCTCCTCTTCCCTCCTTTTTGGGCAATTTGGGAAATAACCCATGTGATAAGTCTCTGCCAACCTCTCTTCTTTCCAGTCATTCTCAAAGACTCATTCTCATGCTGTTAACTGTGGCAAGGTACTTGGTGAGTGAGACGCTGCAGAGTTCTTTAGTTCACAGACAGTCAAGGGATGTGCGAGTGCAGAGCCACAGGTAAACTCTGTGCAGTGGGGCTCAGGGATGCAGCATGGAGCTTGGGCTGTGTTTGTTCTTGTTCCTCTGCTGGCTGCAAGGGTTGCATTCTTCTGAGAAGAGAGCTGTCCACTGCGATGGCTCACCATGCAGGTGAGTTCACACCAAGAGACACACTGTAGCACAGGGAATCCATTTTTCTCCCCTTAATTTGAGAGTGTTACGGCTCTTGTTTAACAAGAAGGTGCCTCATGGCGCTCTGAAGTTGTCCCAGAGGTCATCAGAGAGAGGATGCTAGGTCTAGTTTAGTTTCAGATACCTCTCTTGAGAGGCTGTAGGAGCACTCCTTTGCTGCCAGGAAGGTAAAGCAGAAGCAGTTAGGTAAAGAGGGAGTGGAATGCCCTGAAGACATGAGGAAATGGAGTGCGGGGGAGACATTTAGCCAGCAAATTGTTTTTCTTGTAGATGTATGTCCAAGTAACGTGGATTTATTTTCCTTTTAAGTGTTGCACACACTTTGTAAGGCACCATTCATTTGTTACGGTGGTCATGGTCCTCTGGAAGCTCCCTTTGACAGCTCATGAAGATGCAGCCTGGGAGAGGTTCCTGGACTGTAGGAAGAAGACTTTAGGAGGTGACACAAGGGTGTGATCAGCATGCTTGGAAGGTTGGGAGCAGCTGGCACTCGCAGGCATCCTACACCCCCATAACGGGGCAAAGGGACTGTGGCTGTACTCCAGGAGACCAGGTCACAACTCTTTCTGGATGCTGCTAAAATCCTTAAGCTTAAGATCTTCTGGGATCTGATCCATGCAAAAATGCAGGAGAGGTGTTGTCCTACTTCTGGAATTAGTCTCAAACCTGCTAAGCAGGCAGGAAGCACACAACAATTTCAGACTTTAAGGAGCTCTTGGGAAGATTCTTTCTACTCTCCTAGCAGTACTGGAATATCTTGTGGAAATTAGAGACAGTTTGCTTTAAAACAGATGGCGTGTGCAATAGGAAAGGCAAACAGTAAGGAGAAACTGAGGTAATTTCAGTACATATGAATTGTTGTTTTGTTTTATTTTAGTTTGTGGGTTTTTTTAATGCTCTTGTTTGTACTCTGTTCCTTGTTGGAGAAGCTTCAGTACTGAGTAGCAGCCTTCAAGTCCTTGTGAGCTGATTTTGCCTAGAGATAAGTCTCTGTTAATTAAAAGGGTTTTGGCAAAGACCTTATGAACTTCCCCATGCAGAGGGGATTCCTTTACCCTCAGTCCCTGACCACAAGTGGCAGTGGCTATTACTCTCTGCAAACAGGCAAGGAGAGGTAAATCATAACAACAAATCAGTGTGTGCCTCACAGCAGAAGTGTTCCCTTATTTCTGAGCCCACAGTTCTGGCAATATTGTTGGATTCTCCCACTCCCACTCTTCTTGACACAACTGCCGTGTTATTCTTTCATTACACAAAGTGATAGCTCTACCTTCTCAACCAGCTTCAGACACCGGAGACTCACATGTGTTGGAGTAATTTTCTGTTCCTATGGATGGCTTTTGCGTACTCAGTCAGCCCTGGAGGAAGAGATCCAAACAAGTCATTTTGTTTTACAGGCATGACTTCCATTAGGGGTCCAGCATGGAGAAAACTGTCTGGAAAATAACACTGAGTGTCTTGAAATGTGTATTACAGGCTCGCTCCTATGGGAGCGTGCACAGTGAGGGGAGGGTTGGGGGAGGAACACCAGTGCCAAAGGTCTGTTCTTCACACTTGACTGGCCCGTTAAATTCCCTTTCCATGGTGCATCTTTCTGACTTGCTGTGGTGCTGTCGGGCTTTGCAAATGGGGCAGGTTGTGAGGGTTTAGGTGTAAATGCAACTGACAGCTGAGGCAGAGCGGGGCTTCTGGAGACAGGAGACCCATTTGTAGGTGCTAATGAAAGAGTTTCTGGTTTTCTTCCATCTAAATCCTCTAGAACCTAAACTACCCACTTGGGGTTTCTCTTTAACACACTTTGCCATCCAAGTTCTTTAACCCAGGCTCCAGAAACTTTCATCCCCTCCTCTAAATCCGCCAGACATTTTATTGAAGGAATTCACCACACTGTGCCATTAATAATTTTTATCCCCTACTCTCCCTGGGACAGCATGGTGAATTGGATTCCCTTCCTAATTTATCCACGAATAGGATCCTTATTCTGGATTAATGTGCGTTCTAAAACCAGGTATTTGCATTTTAATTTACTTTTAGGACTCTTGTTTTAGGTCAACCAGCAAAGCTGAATCTGAAAACATGCTTGATGGGCCTAAGAGGCCTAACAGGACATTCCTTTTAGAAGAGAAGGTAAAGCTGTTGCACTTCTGCTCTGTGTGAGTGCAGCAGGAATAACCTTCTGGTAATCTGTGATGTGTATATAACATTCCAATAGATATATACATATATATATATATAACGTTCCAGTGGCTCAGTACCAAGAAGTAAGGAGGTTCACGGTCTCCACAGTGCAGTTCTCTCTGTTGTTTTGTCCCAGTGATCAGGTAGTTTGAAAAGAAAATGCTGTAATCACTCAGGAAAGGTGTTAGATGGATAAGGTGTCATATAGAGTTGTTCTAATTTGTTGAAGAAGCACACTCAAATTAGGTTGTTGATGGGCATATGATAGAAGATGCCTTTTGAGATTTGAGTGTGACTGCAATTGATTGTAGGAAAATGAAGAAGTAACACTAAATAACCTTTGTTTCTGAAGAGTAAATATTATTAAATAAAAAACTTCATTTGCAAAAGATATGTGAAGAAATCTTTCCTTTAAGAGAAGGAGGCCTGTTTTGGAAGAGGAGGATCTGTCAAGAGAAGTTCACTTTGAAAGCAATGGTGAGAAAGGGAAAAGCTAGGTTAGCAAGGAGGTTTTGTAATTGGCAAAGGGCTGGTGAGTGTTTCTGAGAGAGTCTGTCTTACGTAGTTGGACTTGTTTGAATTGTAGCAAAAATGTGGATGTAGCAGGATCTTGGGAATCCGCACTAGCTCTCGCAGGATGCTGAAGAGGGTTATTGCTGAGCAAAAGCAGTGAGTGCAAGGAAATAGAAGAAATTTCACCGAGATGTGAGCTGTTGAAAAGTGCAGGGATCACTGCAACAAACGTGATAAGCAGGAAGATAGTACTGAGTGCAAACCAGAATGACCTGGATACTCCAAATCGTGCTTCAAAGGTCATTTACCACGTATCTGATTACAGCTTCAACAGGTCAGCACAGTGAGGGAACAGAGGCAGGACCCTTATTGTGTGATCAAAGTCAGAAAGGAAGTAAGAGTTCTGAGAAGACATGAAGTGTGTAGTTGCCTTTAAACAGACGTTTTATGGTAGCAAGTCCTTTGTCTTGGTTGGCCTTTCCTTCTCCTGAATATTCAAGTCCAATTGTGCAGGACAGCGGTTTTCATGGAGTTAGCACTAGCTTGTAAATTACAGCTTTTAGATATGTGTTATTGAAAAGGAGACTGAAGGGTTCAACTTGTGATCTGCAAGTAAAATTTCATGTGATTGCCATCAGCTGCTTGGAAGTGGAGAAAATTTCAAGTCAATGCAAAAACCTTTACTTGTAAACATGTGTCTGAAATGTGGGCAAAGGCTACGTTTGGGATCCCAAGAAAGAAGTGGTGGTGGTGGTGGTGAGAGAATGGTCAGTATTTTGTGTCAGTCCTTGCTGGAGAGCAACAGTGGGATGGATTTGGCCATGGGGAGACACTGGAGAAGGCAGATGAACTTGCACAGGTGGCTTTAAGCTCAGTAAAATGGAAAATTAAGCAGCTGCTGAACGGTATGTGTTAGGTCCTGTGAATTAATGCAGATTGTTCGAGTTAGTGAGCTATGGACTGAAAATCTGATCTGCGGAGACTGTACTGTGAATTTCCCTAGGTTTTCTTCCTTCCAGGGGGGAAATGGTTCCACTCTTTGTTTCACAAGCAACCAAGACTTAATTAACACTTGGAAATTGCTTGGAGATTCTTGGGTGAAAAGCTATGGAGTTCTAAGGATATTTGATTAAATGCAAAGAAAAGCAGTGGTTTTCTTAGAGAACGATGGGAGTGTGAGCTGCTATCACCAGGAATCATTTTCTGCTCTGAAGGCAGGCGTGTTTTGCTCAGCATTCTTATTCTTGATGACAAAGGCTTGTATTGGTGAGATCAACTCATCAGAGACTAGGAGCAGTGTTTGTGCTGTGTGCTGTCACGGTGTGAAAACCCTCCATCCCAATGAAGGGGTGCAAGCTCAGCTTTCCTGATACGTTCAGCCTTACATCAGGGCAGGACCTTTAGGCGTGATCACTTCATCGTTTTTTGCTACACCTGTGTAACTGGGTGCTGCTTACCTGGGTCAAGAAGACTGATTTTGAACCATTCGGAAGGTATGGGGGAAATCTAGGATAAAGAGAAACTTCCTGACTGCCTGGCTGGCGGGGAGGAAGGCTCTGCAAATGTCACTCCCCCTGCATGACCATGGAGCTGTATCTTTGGTCAGGTGAGACACAGCCTAGAAGGGCTGGGCTGGCTGCTTGTCAGTGTTCCTCTCCTGCTGGTGCTACCTTCAGGGGAAGCGCAGAAGAAACAGCATTTCTGGCTGGTGGCTTATGAATTTCTCTTGCAGCCCCACCTGAGAGAGGGCACAGGCTGATCTGTCTCCTGTAACTATTGCTGGTAGGAGAACTGGAGCATAATGTCGAATAAGAGTGAGCTGTGTAACAGAAATCTGGTCTGTGTAGGAGCAGACGTGATCTCAGTGATCCAGAGCAATCTCAGGTCTTTTTAAAGACATTGGCTCTCCCTGCCCTGGGTATAGTTCACAACAGGGTCACCTGGGTATTTCTCCACTGTTTGTTTCCTGTGACTCTGTATTAATACACATTTTCTTTTCAATGGGGGCAGACAGGCAGGAAGATCTTTGTCTAGTCTGAGAAAGAAGTTCTGATGGGAGAATGAGAAACCTAATGTTTGTCTACACACAAGGTTACGAGGTGCCAAAACACCTTCCTAAGCTGTCTGCCAAATAAGATCTATTACTTCAAGCAACGTGGAAGCAAAATTTATTTTTGACATCTTGTAAAATTCTGTCCAAACAGGATTAGCCCTCCTTTCACAAGTGATTTAAAAAAAAAAAAAAAAAAAACAACAAAAAAAAACAGGAGAAAAACAAAATTGAAAACACTTAAGGCTATTACTACAAAAGATTGAGCTTCAGTGAGTAAATACTTCCAAGATTTTTGCAAGGATGAGCGGAGACTCTAAAGATAACAAACCAGTTACTATACTTTTCTAGTAACTTTTACTAGTTACAGTACTGATATCAGTTACTACAACTCCTCTCCTCTGAGGAAGGCTGAGAGAGTTGGGGTTGTTCAGCCTGGAGAAGACTCTGAGGAGACCTTATTGCAGCCTGTCAGTACCTAAAAGAAAGATGAGGACAAACTTCTTAGCAGGGCCTGTTGTGATAGGGCAGGGAGTACTGGCTTTAAATTAAGGGGGTAGATTCAGACAATATAATGAAGACGTGTTCCGTGATGAGGCTGGTACAATGCCAGAACAGGTTGCTCAGAGTATTCAAGGCCAGGTTGGCCAAGGCTCTGACCAGCCTGATCATCTGAAGGCGTCCCTGCTCACTGCAGGGCCTTGGGCTAGATGGCCTTGAAGGGTCCCTTCCAAGCCAAACCATTCTGTGATTCTCTACTATCATCAGCTGCCTAATATCTCAAGACTCTTCCGATGGCTGCTGCTTTGGGAAGCAATTCCACTGCCAGTGGAGGAGCTCAAAAGGTCACTGTGAAACTCCAGCAGTACTGGTAAAGAACCACTTTTTCCGTTGCTTCTTTTAGAAGTAATGGAGTTCTTAAAGTCATCTTTCCCAAAAGTTGTCACTGATGGTAGAACCTGTGTTGTATGTGTATATTAACACTGTTAAAGGAGAAGTAGCCTGTATAGTTTAAAGATCTAATGGTGTACTTTATTTGCAAGCACAGACTTTCTGCGTAGTGTACACTGACTTTTTATTTAGTGTATATTTCTTCTAAAAAAATGTAAGCACATCTGCTTTCAGACCAGTCAGTGGTATGAGGCAAATAGAAAGCTTGGAAGGTTAAAGAGGAACTTGTTTGTGACTTTTTTCTACAAAGGGAAAAAGAGAAGCCACTTTATCTAGAGAGGAGAACAGGCTGCAGGGGAAGAGGGAGAAGGGTGCTGTGATGGTAGGTCGAAGTTCTAAGCTTCCAGTTTTACATAAACTTAATTCACAGTAGTGGGAGTGAAATGAGAGATTAAAAATCAAAATGAAATGGTTTTTGTGTGAGAACATGACCTGTGGAGAGTGATACATGCTGGATCCTGCTGAGGATAACCTGGCAACCTTGATCACTCTCCAATCTGCAGAGCCATTCAGCATCACAGGAACAGGGCACTATGCAAATGCTCAAACACCTGCAAATCAGACTTGAGGAGCAATCAAAGTGAGATAAACATTAATTAGTATAATACCCAAACTCTTAATGGAGGAAGGAACGTTGATTACAGAGCCTCACTGGGGACTTCTTTCTGTCAGAGATGGTGTATGATGACAGTTTCTGATTACACTTACTCAGGCAAGAAGTAAGACTTTAAAAACTGCTTAAATATGGAGAGAGAAGAGCAGAAAGCAAACAAGTTGATCTTTCTATGAGTAGTTGAATGTGTTTGGCTCATCATAAGAGTATGTGTTTTTCCTTTTTGCCTTTCAAACTTTTGAGGTGAATTTTTGAGCTGATTTTGAATGCTTCCCTGGATCACTGTAAACCATAAGTGTCTTAGACTTTTCTTTGCTCTCCCCATCTCGAGCCTGAGATGCTGCCAGCTGCAGGGGCAGAAGCACTGAGTGGGAGTGGGCATCTCACAGCCTTCATTTTTGACACTGTTTTCTTTCCTTGTTACCCTGCTCCAGGATCAGCTGCTTGGAGAGTCTGAGAATAAAATTAAATACAATAACCATGAACTCAATCCCTTTTTATTCATGGCTCCTGCAGTAAGGGAGAAATTTAATAAAAGCACATGTCATATAGAAGAAAAAAAAAAAGGCAGCTTGACTTTTAAGCCAGAAGCCAAGGTTTTATAGAAGAAATTTACTATATGTACCCAAAGTTTAGAACAGCAATGCCAGTATCCCCCTGCTATCTTGCAATCTCTCAGGCTTGGAGCTTGGGCTGAGAGGTGACCAGGAGCCTGATTTGCTGTGACGTGTACAGTCCTCATTTAAGGAAAAAGTAATTTAATACGTCGTCTGCCTTATCCTCCTGTGCAACTTCATTTCTCATTCTGCTCTGTAATGTTCTTTCTCCTTGGTTGATTGCTTACTTTTATACTTCAGACATGAAAATGAAGTTCTTTGGTATTCTAGAGAGGTTTGCTCCAGCCTCTGCTGCCTAACCTTTCTCATTCACCTTGGTGTGCAACTTGCCTGTCCTGTCTCCCATTTCAGAAGTTTTGTCATCCCTGTCACTTTGAGGGGACGTTCAACATAGAGAGCAAAGGGTCTCCGCCTGCTGTGATGCTTCCTTACAGCTGCATTCTGTCTTTCTCAGACACCTTTCTGGAATCTTTTGGCCTGTCCTTAAACCTTCCCTGATTTGAAACTTCTTTTCTGATACTGTCTGATCCCTAGCAAATCTAGATGATAAAAATGACAATTCTTTTGGTCGGCACTGTGAAATGCTTGGAGACTCGCATACAAAGTGTAGCATTGTTGCCAGTGCTGACAGTACTGTCAGGCAGTATCCAGTGTCCCAGATTCCTAATGCCTCAAATGGTTTTCCTGTGGGAGTAAGTAAACAGTAGATTTTCCACCATGAATAGGCAACAGCAGAGGAAGTCTTGCAGTAGCCACCTGAATGTGAGATTTATCAGAGGAGTTACAATGGAATAAGAGGAAGTGATCTGCTCTGTGGCTGCAGATGGGACAGAGGACAGGGGGCCAGCAAGAGAGGCCCTCAAGAGGTTCCCAAGAATTGTGAGGAAGTACTCTTGGAAGTTGCTGTGGGTATTGGAGAAAATTGCCTGTAAAATGGAGAATGGTTTAAAGGCAGCAGGATGAGGGCTTTAGGATAAAGGAGAAACAAGATCTAAGTTGGGGGTGAAGTGCAGAGGGCTTGAGGGCAAAAACATTTCAGAAGGGCAAAGGAAAGTGAACACTTGAATCAAAGCAGCTGAAAGGTTGGCTTTTTTTTAAATACCTGCTTAGATCAAAAAATAAAAGTCTGTATGGATTAAGAGATAATCCACTAGATAGATTTAATCTGCCACGTGTATTGCTTCCACAAGGAAGAGCGCTGGGAGGGGAAAGTTGATTTGGCTCAGAGCCCAGCATTTGAAGGTGGGTGATGTATTCTCCTTTTTCCACAGACCCCCCCTTTCACTTGTCCTGAATGAAACACGTCCTGCTGAAAGGGAGGGACTGTCACTCCTGCTCCTTTGCAACTCCAAAGTCATAGTGAATCTAACTGAACGCGTTTCTCAAGTAGAAAAGAGCACCGAGAGCAAAATAACACAGCAGTGACTAAGAAATCAGGCATGGGGTAGGTTCAGATGCTCGTGGTGGTTTTGGCTGCCTGGGCAATGGGTTCTAAGAGACAGTGTTGGGCCATTTTATGAACACTTAATCCCTCTTGTCCTGACTGTCCTCATCCTCCCTTTAATGGAGGTTAAGGTCTGAATGCCACCTTTCCTCCAGCACTGCCCCTGAAATCCTCAGCCATATCCCTCCATTCCTTCCTTCCTGTTTCCTTTCTTCACAAAAACTGGTGGAGTCCTTTGAGTAAGTTCATTTTCCACAACAGTAGACAAAGCTGATCAAACATGAGGAGGTTTTCTCCATGTATTTTTTCCAGTAAGGATATGGTATATTGTCTCTTGTAACTAACACATACAGCTGTATCTTGAACTGTTAGTGCATAAGAGTCATGCACTTCCAGGAGCCTGTACATTTGATGGAGTTTGGATTAGTTGGATTGAGGGGATTTAATTTTTTTTTTTCAAAGTTATCTTGTTCTGCAACAATAAATTAATTCTATAGACTTACGTGTATTCCTTCTGTGTTGTGGGCCTGCATCTGTACAACCTCAGGTGAAGGTTTTTGGCAGACCTCATAAGGTCAGTGGGATTTGGCCTGTCAAATCCCAGAGCAGGAGATGACCGGAGAGAGTACAGAGTGCCTCAGAGAACATCCATCGTGGTTTGAAACACCTGAGCTGGCACTGGACAACTTCCCCAGCTTGTGCTGGGAGCAGGCTGTCTGCCTGATGCAGTCTCCTTTCACTGATGATATTTGGTGGGCAGTGGGGTTGGATGTCTTCCCTCTTTTTTTTACTTTTTCTTTCAGTGAGGGAAGGGAGGGGAAGAGATTGGTACCTGGTGATCACTGGGGTTAATGTGGGGCAGGAAGGGGAGTGAGGGAGGTGTTTGCCTTGCTGGACTCACATCCATGAAGTGAAAGGGAGGAGAACACTTACTGGTTTCCAGGCCTGAGCTTGCATAACTGTTTGCTTGGCACTTCCTTCTGGGAGACAAACATGTGCCTTGTCAGATCTTGAAAATTGTGTCTGGAAGCCAGCAGGGTGTACTGGCTAAAAGGCAGTTGATACCTCACTTTTATTTGGAGCTTCAGGAAAGTTTGTGGAGTTCTTCTAGGAGAGAGGTCTACTCTCGGGTGAGAGAGAAAATTGCATCATTGATTTGAATGAGAGCAGCAAAGCAGAAATAAATGACTAGGTTTTTTCAGCTTTGAAGGAAGTAAAAATAGTGAGATGCCCCTAGGGAGCAGTACTGGAAATAGTGTCAATCAATACAATTATGAATCTTCTAGAAAAGAGGTGAACTGTGAGGTGGGAAGATTTGCTGGTGAGAGCAGTTAGGAAAGATTTAGGTCCTTTGGAGGCATCTCCCACTTGAACAAAACAAGGCAGTGGGGCAGTTTTATGACACATGAAATTTGCTGCAGACAGGTGCTAGGAAATGCACACTGAAAGGAACAACAGAAACTACTCTTGAGAACCTATCAAGTGTGTAAGTGATGTGGACTTACTCCACTGAGGCAGAGGGAGGGTGTGGGAAGGAAATCATGGACAGATTTGTACTCAGTGTTGGTACAAAATACAAGCTGTTAGACTGTGTTTAAAATAAAATGGGGTAATGGAGAATAATTCTGAGAGGGAGAATCTCATGAGGTTCAATTTTGCTCATCTCCCACTCCAAACAGAATAAGGTAGAAACAGGCTGTGTGCTATCATGCCATATGCATAAGGAAGGATTTTTCATGCCTCCAGGAAGAGGAGAGCATGGCTATAAACAAACAGAAGTATTTGAAGCTGTTTAGGGAAAGTGAGGGGGTTTTTTTTCAGAATGGTACAAGAATAGGCTGCTTGTACTTGCTGTTTTTCACTACCTACATTGAGGGGGGGAGAAGGCTTTATATTTCTATATTATAATAGAGAATGTGGTGCCCAAAGTGAAAATACTGGAAAAGATGGATTTGGTACAGTTTGAAATGGGGAATCATGAATCACTGCTGATCTCAAATTCATTATTGAAGGGCATTAGACAGCGCAGTAAAAGAGCATGAGAGCTCTCTCCTCAAAAGCAAAGAGAGACTCTTGGTGAAATTTAAAGACAATACTTGCAATTGCTTTTTACAGGCACAGAATGATGAAACTCATTGCTACAAAACATTGCCAAAGTGGAGTGCTCTCTCTCCTAATGGGTTATGTAGCCATAAAAATAGTCTTCCCGGGCTTCCCTGTAGGGGGGTGAAAGTTCAGAAGACTTTTCAGCTTTTGACTTTGTAGCTGGGGAGAATCTGCTGGTTCCACGTGGGGAAGGAGGGCTCTTCTGGAGGTGACTCCATCGTCACCTGTAGCTGATGCCTGCTCCCAGCATCCCTCGTGACCCCTGGCTGGAGCCGTGTGACAGTTCCAGCAGCGCAGCAGCCGCTGCACACGGCATGGGGGCAGTTTCCGTCGTGCCCCTGGCTGCCAGGTGGGAAAGAAGTGTGTCCCCAGTGTGAATGCAGAGGTGTTTAACCACTGACTGCTCTCCCCTGCTGTCACAGAGTGCTTTTCCTCTCAGTCCCAAAGCGTTCTGATGCTGATCCAGTGGTATGGTTTATCTGCAGCTGGCAACTAAGCACCACACAGGCCCCTGCTCACCCTACTCCTGCAGGGTGGGAGGAAGAAGAACTAGAAGGGTAAAAGTGAGCAAATTCATGGGCTGAGATAAGAACAGTTAAATTATTGAAATAAAATAGAATTATACGACTAATTATACTGTACTGGAAGGGAAAATAACAAAAAAGAGAAATGAAACACAAGAAAGACAAGTGATGGAAATAAAAACAATTGCTCACCACCAACTTAAAGAAGCCTGTCCAGTCCTTGAGCAGTGGACTCCAGGCAACTTTCTCCCTAGTTTATATGCTGAGCATGATGCCATATGGTCTGGAACATCCCTTGGGTCAGTTGGGATCAGGTGTCCTGGCTGTGTCTCCTCCCAGCTCCTTGTGGTGGGGTGAGAGGCAAAAAAGGCCTTGACTCTGTCTAAGCTCTGCTCAGCAATAGTTAAATCATCCCCGTGTTATCAACACTGTGTCTGTTGCCATTTTTCCATCTTTCTGTGCCTCAAACAGCCACAGGAACATCATGCTATGAGTCACGGACTAATCCTACTTCATGTTGGAGTACCTAATGCTCTCAATAGGATGGATACAAGCGTGTCTCAACCAGCACTGTTTTGCACTGTGAAACAACCTGTCCCCTGAGATTCACACGCTTCTCTGAGGGGCTGGGAGCTGGCTGTTTTAAAAACAACCCCACTCATTCTGGATTCTTCAGCTTAAGAAATGTTCTTGCCTCCTAGGATCTCTCAGCGGGTGGAGGCCAGCCGGGCACAGCTCCAGGCGATTGGGGAGAGAGTCACACTTGCCCAGGCGAAGATCGAGAAGATAAAGGGCAGCAAGAAGGCTATTAAGGTAGTGACTTCAGTGAAGGCTGCATGGCCTCTTTCCTTCCTTCTTTCTTTATCCTGATGTAAGCTCTGGAGAAGAAAAAGTGCTCAGCTGCTGCAGCTGCTGCCCACTCGCCTCTCTGTGCCTTGCTGCTGAGCAGGATTGTGGTGAGAATGCCATTCCTGACTTGGCCAATTGATGAATTTTAGACCTGTGAGCCACACAGCTCCAGGCTTTATATAGCCTTTATAGGTTTCTATCCCAGCTGCTTCTTGAGAAAGAGAAAGGACATGTGCTGAGCTAAGCCTAACACCCTCACTTCAGGCTCATAGACCCTTGCTTGAATGAAAGCTGCTATCAGAGAGCCTCCCTTTAGTGTATCTTAATCCTATTCAGCCATATAAGACTGGTGAAAATCCTTCTTTCCCAATTCTTGATCCATTTTATAAAGAATTTCCAACTCCTTTCCTGCCAGTGGAAGCCTTTTTGCCAGTGATCTCCTAGTACTTTTAGAGAGAGAGAAGAGCTCTGGCAATTCCAATTTCAGAAGTGGCAGCCCATGCAAATTTGGGTCTGTGCACATAGTCCTTTGGAGTCTGTTGACTCCAAGGCTGTCCCTTCACACTGGCTGCACAGATTGCATTTTACTCCTCTCCATGTGTTTCTGTATCATAGGATTGCCTAGCTGTTGGGATTTCTCAGTCTCTCCTTGTTTCTCTGTAGGTATTTTCCAGTGCCAAGTACCCAGCCCCTGAGCGGCTGCAGGAGTACTGTTCAATTTTTGCTGGTGCAGAAGACCCAGCTAAACAGAAATGGCCGAGACACAAGATTCAGAGCAAACACCGAATGCTGGATGAAAAAGCTCTGCAGGTAAGGAGGAGAACAGACCTTGGGAAGGACAAGCAAAGACAACCTGGAGGCTGTTAATTTCTTCGATAAAGTGAGCCAGGGCTTTGGGACGTAGGCTAGGACTAGAACATACTTTCATTTGGCCTGTCAGAGGGGAGAGTGTGAGGTCAGGCTGGGAAGCTTGTGGAGATGCCAGCTGGAGAGGGCCATGTCAGTACAAGAGCTTGTCTGGGTGGCTGTCAACTGCCAGGTCTCTGGAGCAGTTCCATTTCCTGAAATGCTGCTGTTTCCTGCAGCACTGTTGGTGGGTGCTGCTGCCTGGGCTTAAGGCTTTGCCTGTGCATAGCAAAGCAACAGGGATCAAGCTCGTAGTTGTTTCAGAAGTAGTTTCTGAAGGCTCTGGTATAACTAACTTCTGGTGAGTGGGGAAAGGTAAGAAGGCTTGTGAATGTGCCAGGAGAAAAAGGAGTCGTTCATTAGAGCATTTTTCTGCCCCACCCAGGAGATCATTGCACTTGGGCATTGTCCCTGGGTTGGAAGGAGAGGAGTTGCCATGCTTGAAGTTTAAAAGTTTAAAAGTCGCTGTGTATGTGCTGTGTCAGGAGTAGCAGATGTGCTATTCCTAGCAGGTTAAGGAACAATTTGACAACTTCCCGCTTTCCACCCCTAAAGACACTTCCTTCCTCATCCTTGTGTGACTTGGCCAAAAATAAAGCTGCCACTGAATAATTTATCATGCTAAACTTTCCTGAGTGTTAATGGAGTTGAGACCTCACACAACGAGGTAGTTATGAATATTTCAGCCAGGCCAAGGAAGCAGGATTGCTGGCCGAATGGACAGCTGGCAAACTTGAGCAGGGTTCCTGCTTCCTTCCAGTCCTGGCAGTAGCACAGGCATGGGACATGCTGGTGGCTGGCAGGGGGCCCAGTGAGTGTTGCTGTCTGGCTGGTGCCCCCATCCCACTGGAGTGTGGGAGGAGCAGAGGCAGGCAGGGAGTGGACAGGGAGATGGGCTCCCACCCTGAGGTGCTTGTGCTGAAGTACAGCCTGTTGCACAGGGAAGGGATTGAGCTGTTAAAAAGCAGTGTCCCACAATTCCCCAAAGCCATCTGCCTGGCATGCCACCTCTTCCAGTCCCAGTCAGTCTGTCTGTACCGTTGCCATGTTCTGCCCTTTGTGACTAAAGCTGCCATCACCACAGGGACTTTATTTCAGGCCCTGGGGGATGGTTGTTGCTCCCCTCCTGTGACCCATCTTTTGATCCTCTTTGGGGACTGTTGATCTTTGTCTGGCTTTGCTGAGTCTGCCTCATGCAGCAGTTGTCACTCTTGCCAGGCTCACACACACACACACACACACGAGCTCCTGCAGCTCCTCTGTGGGGTGGGGGGACGCTGCTGTCAGCTGGTGAAGGATGGAGGGGCTTGTGCTCGGTGGGGCTCAGCGTGGCCAAGCTCCAGCCACATTCCAGGGGGCAGGCCCTTCCCGGCCATAGCTGAGCACAGGGCCTGACGTGCCTCGCAGTAATGAAGTGTGACAGGGAGAAGTCTAATGTTTGCATTTATGCTTTCCTTCATTAGTCAGGGCTTTCAGCAGAGGCTCACTGCCTGTTTTCACTTCCGATGAGAACCTCTTTGCTGCGAGCAGTCGCCGTGGCCTCTGCTAAACTCCACTTGCACACATGCACACACCACCTCATCAGGAAAGCAAACTCTGTTTGAGGGGAAGTGGTGGCAGCCTGTGCTTAGCCTTTAGGGTTTTTGCTCTGGGGGGTAAGCAACTGAGTTGGAAATGTGTGTGGTTCTGCAGTTCATTTTAAATGCTCCCCCCTTGGAATTTCTTCTTGCCCCTCCACCCCAAGCAAGTGAAAACTCAGCTGTTCAGAGGATGCCGTTTATGTGGGTAAGATACGAGTGGGTGAGAGTGCCAGAAACACAGTGCTTGTGGTAAGCCTGGAAAGACAGTTGCTTTGCACACTGCAGTGGTAGTGGCAAGGCAGGGCTCAGGAGGGGGCTGGCTGCAGCCCTGTGGGGCTCCCCAGGCGCTGGTTTCTCGCTGCCTTTGTGGTGGGAGCTGCACCTGCCACTCAGGAGAAAGGAAAACAGTGGGAGATGTGGTCTGCCTGGGCGTTGGAAGAAGTCCGAGCAAAAGTTACCATCCACTGCTGGAGTAACTCTGCTAGGCTTCAAAAGCATCAGTAACTTGGCATGTCCTTGTGAATTCTGCCTCTCCCTGAGCCCATTCTGCCTCTCCCAGAGCCTGCCATAGGCATGTGTAGGCTAAACCAGGTTTTTGTCACTTGCTCATCTTGAAGTGCTTTCCCAGATGGCCTCAGTACTCCATTGGTGTGGGGGGAATGGGATTTCTGGTATGTCACACCAATTCCCTTTGTAATAGTGTGTGTTTGATTAAACTGAAGAACCAGAGTGACTTTATGTATTTTTAACTGTCGGTTCTTAGGAAGAAAAATGCCTGAAAAGGCAGTGTCCTTCCTTGAGGGTGTGATGCTGCCTGGTGCTAGACCCCAGGTTGGCGTGTCTGAGCATTCAAGCCCCACCCGCATGACTTCAGTATGTCAAGGCTGCCAAACCTTGGCTTAAGAGCTTAATGTTCCTATAAGAAAACTAATTTTTAAATGGCACCTTAACTTGTGGAATTTACAGTTACAGGATATTTTTGATAGCATGCTATTGTTCCAATTGCTATTGCTAAGTTGTGGAACAGATCTAGGTACTCGAGTAAGACTAGCACTTTGATGGCATTTAAATTAAAAGGATTATATTTCACGTTTCAGAAGACTCATGCTTAGTGCTTTTGTAGCTGCCTTAGGTGAGGTTTGTAAGTAAATGTAGGTAATGGTTGCTTTCTCACTACACCCCTAAAGTCATGCACAATCTTTCAGTGCTAACTGAAATCTACAAAGCAAGAATTAAAAAAATATATATAAATTACTTGAGGGCTAAGTCTGAACAGTTCCAGCAAAAAAAAGTCAGTACTCCCTCATGCTTAAAAAAATTAAACATTGGGAAATTAATATTAATGATCAAAAGAACCTTTTTTTTTTGAGTCTCTGCTTCTACAATCTCTAAATAAGAATTTCTATATTTTTGCCTATTTGCTTCTATAAAAAAATAGAAGGTGTTAATTTCAGTGCATTTTTCACAAGTTGGAAGCTGAATTGAATCAAAACCTTACAGGTCCTTTCTTATAGCATTTTATAGTCTCAGAGCATCATATAAACTCTTAGTGGATTAACTGAACGGTGACTAAGCCATTTCCTTGGATTTCTGGCTACCAGATTCAAGACTGAAATTTCAATCAGCAGGAGCTGCTTGTGTCACTGAGACGTGGTCTTCAAACTGAACCAGCAGTGGCCTCCATTTCTCCTATACAAGTACAAGGAGGGAAGAGGGACTCAGAGAATGGGGTGGCACAGGGATGCTGGAAGTAGTGAGGCGTTAGGAAGCTGTGGACAGTATTTGGAGTGGTCATCCTCTGGTGGCAGAAGAAAAGCGCAGGTGTGGCCAGTTATTTAACCTGACAAAGTGCCCTGGTTTCTCCTGGTGTGAACACTTACTGCCTCGTAGCTGCTGCTTGCCTTAGTTGCGAAGAAAGAACTGTAAAGAGTTGTGAAGGGGCTGATTAGGGGTCGGCAGAGGGGTCTGAGGTGGAGGCTTGTTCATCCCAAACTGTCTCTGTTCAGGAACTGATGCCGTTCCTCCCTACAGAGCAGAGTGCTGTAAGTGCTAAGCTTCATCTCCCAGAGCCTGTGGCAGTGGGCACTGTCACGCCAGCTGAAACACTGGTGTGATGTGGGATGGCAATTCCTGTGCTCTATAAAAGTCAGGCTGTTCAGATGTACTAAGTCCTTTTCGAAAGGGAGCTCTATATATTATGCATGAAGTTTTAGAACCAAGAGAGAGAAGATTTCAGTTCATTAGAGCTGAAAACTCCTGCAAATCCCTCAGGCTTTGCAAAACCATCTGGCACATGTTCCACCCTGCACACTCCTTTCTGCCTGGTCTCTTGCCTAGTGCAAGCACTCTGTTCTTTCTCAACCTCTTTTTCCTTTGCCTTCTCTGTGTATCCCACCAGTGCGATCACAGCTCTTAAAACATCAAGTGGAGGCAACAGAGAGGAGGTAATAGAGATGTGTGGGGAACTCTGCCTGCATGAAAATGTGTCGTAATTGGACACTGTAACAAAAGCCTTTTAGGCTGTGGTGCTTGATCCCTGCCTCTGACTACAGAGCAGGAGTGGTGGTTTTATTCTGGTGGATCCTTGCCACAGTAACACGTGTTCAGTCTGACCCATCCACTGCACCAAAAGCACCTGCTGTGAGTCTGAACTGCTGACATTTGTCATGAGTGTGGGGTTGCAATGTTGTCCGTGTGCTTCCTAGCTCCAAGGGAGGTAGAGAAGGAGCAGTAGAATTCCCAGACCATACAGTGCATCCAGCAGTGCGGGTTGTGGTGGCCGGGGAGAGCTGCCTCAGCAGCTGTGGTTCTAGTGTCTTACCACCTTTTATCTGTCTTCTTGCAGGAAAAGCTCAAGTATTTCCCTGTGTGTGTGAGCACCAAAATTCACCAGGAGGATGATGCAGAAGAAGGTCTTGGCAGCCTTCCCAGGAACATCAGCTCCCTCAGCTCCCTGCTACTCTTCAATACCACCGAGAACCTGTGAGAGCTGGGGCAGTGTTGTGCTGCTCACCTGCCCCTGTTTGTCCTCAGAGGAGCTTTCCCTTCCCCCAGGGGTAGCAGTGACTGCTTGTTTTTCCTGAGGATGTTATCTATCAGGCTCTTGATAGATGGCTGGTAGGGCTCTGCTGGCTTCCAGCCGGGAGCCTTGCCTTCCCTGCTCTTTGCCTTGGGTGGAAGCAGTTATTTTGTCTGCACCTGATCCTCTACTCACCTGATTCAACCCAATTTTGCACTTTCTTTTGCTTAGTTCTTCTTATTGTTCTTCTGTAATTTCTCTCCAGCCTTAAGATACGCTGCCCTTCTCTGCTCTGTGTGCCAGCCTAGGTACTGCTTCTTCTCCTGACAATTCCTCACAGCATTACTTTACTGCTTTTGCTGCTTTAATATCTCCACCACCTCCCTCACTGCAGTTTCCTTTCCCACTGGGCTTTGCATCATGGTTCTTCCTTCTGCTCTTATTGAAGAGCTCTTCAAGCTCTGCTTGGGCTTTCAGCTGCTGAACCTTCTCTTTCTTCTCCTGAGCCATGGGTCATTTTGTCTTTTTGTCTGTCCTCCTGGACTTCGAGTGACAAGTCATTGGTGTCCTGCTGCAGACTGTAGGATGGTTTCAGGCCAGGTGGTAGAAAGGGGAGAGTTTGGTCATGGTGGCACTACAGTGGGGCTTTGCTTTAGAATTAGACTGGAGGCTGCACTGGTGGCATGGGGAGCTGCTTGCCTCCTGGTTGTGGAGAGAAAAGGCAGGAAAATGGAGCTATAAGGAGGAACCTGGAAGGCCCAACATGTTCCGTCATTATGAATGAAGTCAGGTGGCTGCCTCCAAGGCCCTCTTGTGTACACTGTTTCTTTGGGCCTTGGCTCTTAAGGCAGCATCACTAAAATACTTGTTCTCTGCCCTAAGGTACAAGAAGTACGTGTTCCTGGATCCTCTGGCTGGAGCAGTGACCAAGACCCATGTGGCTCTGGAAACAGAGACAGAAGAGAAGCTCTTTGATGCACCTCTCTCCATCACCAAAAGGGGACAGCTGGACCGACAGGTGAGATGCAGCTGCTTACACTTCAGAGGGTGGTACTCAGCTCTCTGAAAAGAAGGGACTTCTAGGGTGGTGAGCAAGTAGGACAACAGCCCCTTACAGGGCTGCAGAGTACCTCGTTCATCAGGAGGACATTGCCAGGTTCTGTGTTTGAGGACCTAGTGTGAGCTTGATGGGTGAGACAAAAGCCTCACACTTGGCAGGCATTTCTCTCTGCTCAAGCCTTTGTTGAGTGATGAAAGGAGAGTAATGGGATATCGACTTAACCTTGCTGCTTGACCTCAGGGGTTTGGAGGGTATATCACTTGATCAGCTCCGAGGTGCCAACTCCTGAGCCTCATGCGGTGTCTGAGAGTGAGGTGCCACTGCTAGAAGGTCCCTGGAGTGAAGTGTGATCCCCGTCATTCCTGCTGGGAAGGGGTGCCTGCTGGTGCAAACAGAGGGCCAGCCAGACTGAGCCAAGGGCTGTGCTTGGGGTACACACGGGCAGGCAGTGCACCAACCCAGCTGCCCCAGCATGTGACTGCCACCTGACACCTTACAGAGGCCACACCTGGGGTGTACCAGCTTTGCTGGAGTGTCATTTGGGGCTGGGAAAAGGAGCCTGGGAATCATTTGCTCATCATGGACTGGAGGATATAATGTATATATATGTATAGTGAACAAATTCTTTATTCACAGTGCACCATCACTACTGTGTTGCCTTTGCGTTAAACACAAAAGCAAACCCCTGTAACTACTGGGTTGTGCTTCTGCACTTCAATCTTTGAAATGGTTCAGACACTATCCTCTTTGGGAGGAGAAGGGACTGGTTTATTTAGGCTGCACCAGTTAGTGCGTGAACCTTTCAGGGTTCACTTGCTACTATGAAACTAAGAAGAGTCCTGCACTTCCTCCTCCTGCAGTCTACCTTTCCCAAGCCTGGTCTGCAGGAGGTAGCTTCTGAGCACAGAGCTGTAGGGGTGGCTGATGTACCAAGGCACACCAGCCCAGCTCTGACTGCTGCCCAGATTGTTCCCTGCAGTGCCCCTGTTTGCAGCAAGCACATAGTCACTGCCTTACCTTGTCGGTTTGGGTTTCTTTAGGTCGCTGAAAATTACTTCTACGTGCCAGATCTGGGCCAGGTCCCTGAGATTGATGTGCCCTCCTACCTGCCAGACCTGCCTGGCATTGCTGCAGATCTCATGTACAGCGCTGACCTGGGCCCCGGCATTGCACCCTCTGCCCCCAGCAGTGCTATTCCAGAGCTGCCCACTTTCAACACTGAGTCAGTGGAGCCTTTGCAACCAGGTATTGTCAATCCCTGATCCCAGGACCCTATGAAGGGGGAGGGCAGGGATTTCTAGAAAGTGGAGATGAGGCAGAAAGTCCCTTGGTGGAAATTTTAAGATGGGTGTTGGACGGATGATCAATGTTGCACCTCTGGCTTAGGCCTGAGTGAAAGCTGCAACCTGCTCAAGTTCTGGCCTGACTGCAGCCCCTTTACCTCCCTCCTGTGTGGGTAGGGAGGAGGGAGCACAGTGTGCAAGGACTTGCTGTGTGTCAGCCTGACGGGATGCCCTTGTGCGAGCGGGATGCAGCTGGGGAGGGAGAGCAGGGGAATCTCAGACTCTTGCCTTGGCCCTGCCTTGCTGTTAAGAGATGGTGCACAGGGCCGGAGTGCTCTACTGCAGGTGCTGAGGATTCTGATCTGTTGCTGCTGAGGTGTGTGAAGCTCTGAGCTGGAACTCTCCGTGTGCCATCCTCCGGGACTCTTCAGATAGAACTTGTTTCATATTTCAGATCTTCAAGATGCTGAGCTATTGCCACCGCCTCCCCCTCCGCCTCCCCCACCGCCTCCTGTTATGCCAGCTCCGGTGCCTCCTCCACCGCCCCTGCCCCAGCCCGCAGCAGCCTCGGAACCGGCTCAGACAGTGAGCGAGGAGAGCGGCAGCACGGCGCCTGCAGGTAAGGGCTGGGCTCATCCAGGGCTGCACCAGCCTCCTTGCCTTCGGCCTGTGTCCTCGGGGCACCCCCTGGGCCTTCCCAGCCTTCCCCCAGAGCGGGGGAGCTGCACTGGGGTGAGATACGGTCGAGGTATTGGAGCAGCCCTTCCCAGGGGAATTTGGCTGGGCCTGTGGCTGCTGCATGTCCTTCCTGTCCCTGCAGCTTCAGTCCAAGGAGCCCCAAAGGAGGTGGTGAACCCTTCTACTGGGCGTGCCAGTCTCTTGGAGTCCATCCGCCAGGCCGGGGGCATTGGGAAGGCCAACCTTCGCAGTGTCAAGGAGAGGAAGCTGGAGAAAAAGAAGCAGAAGGAACAAGAACAAGGTGCTGAGGCTCTTTGGCGGAACTGCTTTTCCTTGCCCGGACTGGGGAGGTGTGGGTCTGGAGGCAGGCGGGCAAGTCAGGAGCACAGTGAACTCAGAGCAGAAAGGAGTTGTCTCTCGTCACAGGCTAATGTAGGTCTTAGGTGTTCACCACTCAGCCAGAGCTCTCTGAACTTGCTAAACCCCACTAGCCCGAAGGGCATCTCTCTCAGGGCTGGTGGAGAAGTTTCACATGCGATGCACAGGACCAGACACACAAAGGAAACCCTGGGGGCCGGGTGGGACAGGGCTGAACCTGTTTAGGCACCTTGGAATGAGGTAGCTGGGGAGGGGATTGATGGAGCTGCTCTGGCAGAATGAGACTGCAAATGCACAGCCTCTCAATGAATTCCACTCTTGCTTTCCTCGGAAGATGCCATTAACCCTGCTGTGCCTAGTGTTTACCTGACCTGCAAATGGACTGTAGTTCAGGGTGTCATACAAAATTAGATGTTCAGAGTTTTTTCTTTAATATGAAGGTAGTATTGCTGGGAAATGCTTCTGCCATAGTGCTTAGCTCAGAGTAATCTTTCTTCACTGACTGGTTCTACTCTGTTTCAGTGAGAGCTACGGGACAAGGCGGAGATTTGATGTCGGACCTCTTCAACAAGCTGGTGCTGAGGCGCAAAGGTACTGTCCTGTGATGTGGGCTGTTCTTTTCCTCCAGGAAAGAGGGAGAGCACTCCCTGGCTCCTGAGTTGTGTCAGCCACACTGCTGGAAACAGGAACAGTGATTTTCCTGGGCAGTGTACCACAGTACAGCTGGGAGGGTCTTTACAGAGAATGAGCAGAGGAATCTCCGCCTCAAGTCCAGCTGGAGGCACTGGAGGGGTTTGTGTGTTTCAGAGGATGATCCCTGAAAGCTACCTGTGAAGAAGGGACAGCAATGTCTTTTTTAATCCAATGCTTGGGCAGCTGGGCCCACTGCCCACATGGGCACTTGAGATGCCCTGAGACCATGGCAGGTTCCTGGGGCATTTAGATGGAAGGTCACACCTCAGCGCTGGGCAGATGACAGCAGGGAGTTGCTTAGGGGGAGCTGGAGTTAAACAAGACCTTGGCCCAAGTGTGTGACAGCATTAAACATGTTGGCTGTTCCAGTTACCTGGGTGGTGAGAGCATGGCTTTCCCCCTCCTCTTTGCTGAATTTCTTTGGTCTCTAGTCCCCGGGTGTCGCTCACTGGTGATTTCCTTCCCTCACAGGTATTTCAGGGAAAGGACCCGGAGCCTCTGGGAACACCGATGCTCCTGGCAGTCCTGCTGGTGCCTTTGCTCGTATGTCGGACTCGATACCACCCCTCCCACCCCCACAGCAGCCCGTAGGTGAGGAGGATGAGGATGACTGGGAGTCATAGAGGGGATGCATTGAGTATTAAATGTCAAACTGTTGCTGTCTGAAAAATTTCCATCAAGTTGAAGGAAGCAGGTCCTTACTGCCTTAACTTTGGTAAAAGTGGGAAGTGTCATCAATTAAGAGTATGTAAAGGGAAAGTCCAGCTGTCCAGCCTTACAGCCCAGCACCACCAGCCACAGGCTGGAGGGCACCAGCTGCTAGAAACAGGCGCTCCCCTCCCTGAAGGCACAGTTTGTGCACACCATGGGGTTTGGACCTAGTCGAGGGGCAGGTGACTCACAATGGAAGCTTCTCCTCGGGGCAGCTGTTTCTTTCCCTGTGGGGCTAATTGACATAACACTGAGTGGGTAACAGCTTTGTGCTGTAAGTATGTACTTCCTTGCGAAGAGCCTGGAGAGGTAGCATCCAGCTGCTAAAACTGGAAAAGAAGCAGCAAACAAAGCTCCTGGGACGAGACTTGCTCAGGATGACAGAGGTAGGTGGGAACAGCTGAAGGATTATGTGGCTGCACTTGGTGTTATTGTTGCTCTCCAGCACTGACCCATAACCCTGGAAAGAGTCCCAGGAAAGTTAAATTTAAAAAGTTACTTTGAATTCAGAAGCTTAGGGGTTAAAAAGAGCAGAGCAATCCTGTGCTTAAGCATGATCAAAGGAAGCGCCGTATTGTGGCCGTATTGTGGCCGCAAACTAATTCCCCTTGAAAGAATGAACTGCTTCAAGCTATTGACTGCTTGAAGCACGGTAGAAAGCGGGCCAGAAGAAATGTTACCCAGAGCTGCTCCATTACCACTCTGTGTTATTCCAACATGACATAAATTAGTGGACTGCTAGTTTACAACTCCTGTGAAAAGCTCCATGATGGCATTGGTCAGTCGGGCCTCCTACACTTGGTGGTGGTTGATGGGAAAAAAACATATGTGTTCAGTCAAAATAATTACTCCCCATACTTAAGTGTACTTAAATAATACTCACCATACTTGAGTGTTTTTATTGAAAGTATTTAATCAATTTAAATAAAACCTTAATAGCTGTTAACAAATAGGTGCCTGCTGCTAGTCTCTTCACCTGCCTCAGACTTACAACCAGTTTCCCTCCTGGCTGTGGTGCTGAAGGCTGTCTTACCATCATAGCACTCAGATAACTGAACAGCAAACATCCACAGAGGCAGAAGGCAGAAATTTTACGAAGTCCTTGGTACAGAAAAGCAGCCACTTGTGTTACTTCACCTACTCTTCAGAGGTGTAAGTCACAATGACGAATACCATCTGTTCTCTGGTCAACATCACAAAGCATCCAACCTGCCTCGATGGAACTGGGAACACACAAAACCAGGCAGTTTGTCCTTGGCCTTACCCTAAAGGGAAGGCTTGAAAAAGGTCCAGATGAGCACAATGGGGAACAGTGTTGATAGCAGGACATAAGATAGACAAGTTCTGACCTTTCTTAACTCAGCAAACGCTGATCCAAAGGCAGATTTCACCTGGGTCCTCTCCCTGATCCACTGGGGCAGTTTGTTAAAGATGGCAGGGCGTGTGTACCTGTGGTCCAGGAGCAGGATGCTTGCAAAGTCCTTCTGATGGCGAATGGCTCTGCCTGTACAGAGGATAAAAACAAAGAACGGGGCAGTCAATTGTTGTTCTCAGACAAGGAAGATCACTTTCCTGTCATCTGTAATGCATCCTTTTTCCTACCCTCCTCCTTCAGTGTATTTCATATCCCCCAGCCTGTCCAAGGGAAGGATGAATTACCTATTGACTGGTTTACTGCCTTCATGCACAGGTTTTCAATCAGCACTCTGCTCGGTGCCTGGCCAGCAGCTCTGGGCTGGAAAGAAGAAATAGGCAAGTCTGAACACCAGGCAGATGTAAATCAAACTGGGGAGTCTTAATGAGCATGTGAGGTAAATACTTTTACCCCTGCAGGGTGAGCGGGTGGCCAGGCAGACCCCAAGCTGAGAGTTAGGTGGAACAGAGGAAAGGCTGCAGTCAGAAAACTGTGTTGAGCATTCACAAAGAGCCAGGCCAAGGTCCCCTTGAAGGCAGAAATCCTGTCCCCAGGAACAGCACCTCCAGTGAGCAATGAGAAGGGACAAATGATCCTGGGAAGCAGCTTCAACCACCCTGCCACCCTCTCTGGGCTGAAGGGTCCTTGCTCCCCTTGGAACTCAAGAGTTGCCAGCAAGTCCTGGTGGCATTTCCCTCCACTGAACCTCCTCCCTGTGTTTAGGGCTCTGTTCAGCAGCAGCCTGGAGAAGGCTGTACTCTCAGTACCACACCATCTGGGAGATGAGGGCAAGCTCAAAGCAAATAAAACCTCTGAAGGCAGCTCTGGGACTCATATGCTGGGAAGTTAGTACTATAAAGCAGAATTGAAAGAGACAGAGGTGCGAGTGGCTCTTACCATTGTTTTGTCAAGCCAAGTCATTTTTTCCTGGAGTTCTGGAGATCTAATGTTGGGGTAAGGCATTCCCACCATAATCACACACCTGCAAGGGAGGACTGCTTTATTCTTAATGTCTCACCCTAGAGCACTCTGCCAATAGACTGATAAATTAGAGGTCGCTGCACACCCCTAAAAAACAGCCAGCCCTGCAAACCAAAGGCAGCAGTAAGGCACAGCAGTCTGACAAGCACGTGCTGAACAGAGCTGCAGAGGGATTCAGGGTGCCAGAACAAGGGATTATCCAGCACAGCAAGCCTAACTGCATTATTCAAGGGAAGAGTGGCCTGGACAGGCAGGTTTTACACCACCCAGCAGAGTGTATCCTCCTGTTGCTTTAAGCATCAGCTAAGTCACATGTTCCCCAGGGTTTTCTATCTATGCAAGCAGTGATGTGCCCATCATGCTTGGAGTCACTACACCACAGGCCAGAGCTGGCTCTCCAAGGAGCAGTCACCTTACCTTCCCAGGTCATCGGAGAAATTTATCCCTTCACTCATTTTGCCTCCAACTACAGAAAGCAGCAGGGCCCCTGTCATCTGTCCTCCTGTCTGGCTGCAGCGCTGCAGGAGAGGGACCAGCAACATAAACCAGAGCAGGAAGTTTCTGTGCTTCAGAAACACTCCCACACCTGGCCTAGAGCCCTCTTTCCCTGTTAAAAGTGCCCTCCTTTGCAGCATCCTCAAAGCCACTGGGCTGTCACACTCCCACCAGCCTGCCCGCTCAGCTTACCTGTATGCACTTGGCATATTCCACCAGCACCTGCTCCACCTGGTTGGCTTTCTTTGGCTCCTGAAAGATCTGTCAGGCACAGTTCATCAGTTACAGCAAGAGGAAGCAAACAGTTTAAAGAAAGCAAATCATTTTACCCCCATGTCATTAAACAGCATATGAAACTGAGGTCAAGGAAGGGAAAATTGCCTGAATAACTTAACCAGTACCTTCCCTCCACCCTGAAAATGCACTACAGCTCTTTTCAGCTGGACTCTGAAGGGAGTAGCAGCTGCTTCTGCCCCTCCAACGTTCCCTTTCAGCTTTGGTAGACTTGTTCAATACTGCGGGAAGTTAAAACAAGAGCTGAGAGGCAGAAAAGCAATGTGTGCCTCTTGCACCTATGCATCAAGACTCTCTGGGGGCAGGAGACTACAGCTTCAAGATCTTGGAGGACAGGGACAGGACCAATCAATTTGAATCATCAATTAATTCCGAGCAGTGTCTCCCCTTGCCCAGTGAATAAGTTAGCTTTTCATGCAAAGCATAAATGAAGTAATGTTTCTCTTTGTTATTCTAGCACACCTAATTAGTTACTGAAAACCTCTGCAGTTAATTAAGCTGTATTTTTATAGGTGCTGTACCTTGGCCTAAAACACAAATGGTTTTCCTAGTAAGCAAGAGGTCCAACATCTATCTTCTCTGTAACAGTAAAGAACATACCAAATGTGTTTTCCTTTGGTTAGCAAGAATCTTACCAGTCAGAATCAGTCTTTCAGTAGAAAAATAACTGGCAATTACAAATATAAGCCAAAACGAACTTACTGAAAAGTAGCTATTTAAGCCTCTGATTTAAATTAACTTTCCCTGTGTAACTTAAATATAATCTCAGTGTGATCTCACCACAGTAACCTCAGGAAGGCCTTCAACTGTCCCCTGCTAAGATCTGATCCCGTGTGTGGGCAGTTGAAAGTCACACTTGCTGCACTTATACCCAATTGCCTTGCTAACACATAGCCAGTCTGCTGGAGACTGCAAAGGCCAAACAAGAACAAATTGGAGCTCAGATTTGGAACAAATTGTGTGTGGCCAAAAACCCTGGAGGAACCAGGCAGAGCATTGGGACCCTGACAGGACACACCTGAAAGGCACTCAGAGTGGTAACTCTACAAACACAGGGAAAATGAAGCACAGTGCTTCCACCCAAAAACCTACAGGCTGCCCCATGTGCCAGAATGCCAAGCATCACCAAAGCTGTGAAATCTCTGGGACTGTGGAAAGTTGTTTAGCTTTTGGTAAACAGAAGTCACAGCCAGGGTAGATGTAATTTTTCCTTCCCCTGGCACATGATCCAAGATCCCTGCACTGCAACCTGAACTGCCTGACTTGCAATACCCAGCTTTCAAATACCCGTGAGAGACAGTGCAAAGATTTTATATTTGCAGTAATGGCCCTATTTAATGTTTCTCATTGCTCCTTCAACAGGAGTCACCACTGCTAGTCTTGCAGTTGTCATCTCTACTTGCAGCAGATAGCAAAATGCCATTTGTCTTATGAACTGCACTGTTGTCTCACTCTGCCTAGCCCTTGGCTATGTTGATCTGTGCTCAAGAGGCACACAGATGAGCCTTGGAGAAACAAATTCCCTGTAGGAACTCAACCTAAACAGCTCCCCCAGCCACAGGAGAACAAGCCTGCTGGCTATGGAAAGCAAAGACTGTCTGCCCCCACTGCCACTACACAGACTGTGCACTTCAAGAATGTATAGCTGCAATCAATCTCATTTAGATTGCAGCCCAGTGCTCAGCCGCCCGGGAAGTGTCATTTATTCATTACTGGAGGGATTAGCTGGATAAACATCCATTCTGCTCTGCTGTGCAGACTATGGGAACGACTCAGAGAGAGGCCTGGAATGCATATGGAATTGTTTGGGTTTTGACACCTCCATGGAAAATACCAAATGCCCTGGCTGCACACTCACCTTCTTCTTGGCTGCCAGGCGGGAGAGCAGCCCTGAATTCTCCCAGTGCCCATACACCTGCTTCTCATATTCATAGGAGGGGAAGAAGCACACCACACCTCCCGGGATCACATTGCACAGGTTGCAAAGGATTCGACCTGTCTCATCCATCTGCAAGAGAGATTAGAGCATATTGCAGCTGACAGGAGCCCCAGCTAATGCTGCTCCAACTCTGTTCAGTCCCAGGATCACACCTTCCTTATGACATGCCTTAGGGCAGGAAAAAATGTGGGACATATGCCAGGTCTGTGAGAACTCCCATGGGGAGCTGGGCATCACTAAAAAGCTCTTCACTGCTTGGCCTTCTTCCCTAGCCCAGGGTTTCTGTTACGGCTGTGGAGCCGTGGTCATTCAGGAAAAGAGGGTTTGCCTCAGTGGATGGAAGTTGTTCCAATAGAACAGATGTTGAGAGCTGAGGAGCACAGCTTGAGCACATCTGGCTGAGATTCAGCAGGGGCAGAGCAGACCTGGTGTCTAGCCTTGGGTGCTTACTGGCCTGCCACAGGAAGAAGTGCCAAAACACCTGCAGCTGCTCCTGTGGTTTGGGATTTCCCTTGCCAAGGCTTTTGCTCAGCCCATCTCTTAAACAGAGAGAGCACCCTGCTCTGAAACATAACCATGTGAAGCAAAAAAGAGATGCCAAGGATGGGAACAAAGCACAAACTGACCATCTGAGGCAGGTCTCTGGTCTGATAAGTGAACTCCAACTGCTGGTTGGAAGGACCACTGCAGAGGATGATGGGTAAAATATTTTCTGGAGGAATCACATGTCCTGGAGACAAAAACCAGTAGTGAGAGTCAACATCACTGCTGCTGGCACAAACCCCACGAGCTGAAGAATTTTAATTGCATTCAAGTGACAGAGGCAGACGTTCACCCGGCTAAGCCAAAGTGCCTAAGTCACTCAGCTGCTCCAACTTCCATCCCCCCCAGCCCCTGGGAAGAAGGCATGGCACACTGCCTGCCAATACCAGTCAAGACCACAGGGGAAGCTCAGAGTGAAAGGGAACTCACACCCCTTTGCTGCCCTGATTTTTAGAAAAGATGCCATGTTGCTTTGAGTGCTGACAGAATAGGGTTAGGGTTAGGGTTGCAAGCTGCAAACTGCAGCCCTTGCAGCTGCTGAGCCCTCCCTGCCAGCCCTGCACACTCACCACAGGAGAACTCCACGATACGGGCAGGGTCCACGCCAGCACAGCACAGCAGCTGCTCTCGGAAATCAGCCACCTAAGACCCACAAAACAAAAGCAAGTAAAGCATCGGTGTCCCAAAAAACGCAACACCGGCAGCACCAGCGCCAAGGGCAGCCCCAGCCTGGCCCAGCAGAGGAGCGGCAGCGCCCTCTGTCCGCAGACAGCGGCACTGACTTTCCGCAGACGCCCCCGTGGCGCGGTCCCTGTGGGATCCCTGGCCCTGCAGAGCGAAGGGTGGCATCACGACGTCCTCCAACTGCTCCCCGTGCTAGTTCTAACCTACCACGAGCCTAGCCTGGCTGCTCTCTTTCCACCCGGGCTTGCAGATAGCACCACTGACCTCCTGAGACCTCAGCACCCTTATTCACTCACCGGCTGCATGGTGCCTCCAGCAATAATGACAGCACGGCATTCTTCCACGACCTTGGCAAAGTGGACAGCTGGATTCAGCAAGAGGAATTTGAGGCTGCTTTGACCAACTGTGCCTGGGAAAATGAGAGAAGAGCATTCAGAAGCTAGCTGTGACACGTACTCAGGGATATGAGAGATTCTCCTTCTTGACCTGAGCACTCTGGCAGGTCCCCACCTCTCAAAGTAAGGACTTGCTGTTCAACACTGACAGAGGCAGCTAATGCCAACCTGGAAGTTACCTTCTGCTTCCTAATCTCCCTGGAGCTGTACAACAGGTGCAGTAAATTGCAGGACAAAAATTGACATCCAAAGTGGGAGCAGACCTCTGCAAACCCTGGCCCATATGCCTTTTGTTAAAAATTCCCTTGGAGTCGTAAGCATCCTCACAGACCAAACCTGCCAGCCTACATCACGGATGGCACAAACATTGCTGCAGGTTCCCCACAGACTCTTACATCTCCTCCCTCAGTGCCAGTGAAGCACCCTGCTTGTGACTGACTCCTGCCACCTCTCCCCAGCTCACCCTTTCCAGTACCTTGCCTGTTCAAAATCACTCTGCCATCTTGGTTTGCATTTGTGAGGGCCGAGAGAAATCCTTCAATCTGCATCAGTGGAGAGGCAGTTCGGAGCTGGTTGTGCTCAGCTTCCACGGGAGGGCTTGTGGGGGTACCTGCTGGCCCAGAAAGGAAAGGAGAGGCAGGCAGCTTTGGCCACACTTCTAAAGACAGGGGCTAAGCACAAAACATGCTCAACAAGAACACAACTCCTGGCCTACATACGTAGGCAGAGAACAAAGACCCATCAAAGGGGAAAACCCAAATTCTGTCTCATTGCTGAATAAAAAAAGTAAAAGATGTGGTTTTTGTGGATGGCAGCACTAAGCAGAGCTACTACACACAGTAGCTCAGGTCCCGGAGCCAGCAGGTCACAGAAATGCAAAGCTTGAGTGCATGTGGTGTGAACACGGAATTGCATCATTCAGCTTGAAAGGGACCTCACTAATCCAATGGACAGTTGCCTAGATCAGCTAGTGGGATCTGTTAAAAAACACCCATGCAGGACACCTTCCTCAGTCTCTCATTCTGCAAATCTGTCTCCCTGCTTTCCTCATGCAGAGAGATGCAGGTTCCACATCCTCACTCTGCCCACAGATGCACACGGAGAGGATGCCTGAACTCACCCTCCTTATCAGATCCCTGCTGAAGGGTCAGGAGAAAGTTCTGCAAACCAGCCAGCTTCTGGTTCTCCTTGTTGGTCTTCACAGCTGAGGCTGGGCCCCCGTATCGCTCCACAAACCCAAAAAGCTGCCAAGCAGAAGCCAAAAAGACTAAGACCACCAACAGCAGGAATCAGAGAAGATAAGGGCAGGTTTGCTGGCCTGCCACAAATTAAGTTCCTTAGTAGGTGTTCACAAACCAGCCTAATCATAATGTATCAGCTCCCATTACCTTCTTCCACCCACTGAATCAAAAGCAAAACAAGTCTCTTGATACCTGTTCTTCCAGTGCAATGCAGCCTACTTGGCTGGCAGATTTGAGGCCAAGCAGCACAGAATTGGAATACTGTGGTAAACCACATTGTATGTCTCTTTTCTGGATAAACAAAAGTTAATCTGCCCAAATGGTTCTTTTTATAGGAACCATTTTGTCTGCAGAACAGGGTGGAGAAGACAAGCCCCCACCCAGCTGCTGCATCTTCCATCTCAAACTCCAGGTGTGAAACAGCATTGGAACATTGCTGACCATGAAACCACAGGGCAGGTACCTTCCTGCTGATGAGGCTCTTCTCACAGTACCGCTGAACCTGTTGGAAAAAGAAAGGAAAATGAACTGGCATTCAGCACCCCTTCTCCCATCCTGCTGTCCTTGATCGCTGTCCAGCAAGGCTGTCACTTGCTGTACACTGGGGGAGAGGTGCACAGCTCTTCATGGGTGCTACCAGCCAGACAACAGTTTATTACATTGGCATTCCAGAGTGGAAACACACAGTGTTAAGGTGCTGTGTTTGGAGGATCAAGGGGGTAGTTAGGTTACTGGAGTAGCAAAATTTCTGCATCCACAGCCCTTACAGTGTAGCTTTGCCTACAGACACCTAGAAAGCAGATTCTGCTATGTGGGCTTTGGCTCTACTTCTAGCTCTTATACACACTCCAAATAATCTCAAGTCACCACCACCTGTGCCCTAACAGACAACATTTGCATTACCTTGAAGAGGTTGATATTGTCAGTCTGGCTCTGAAATAGAAAGTCATTGATGGATTTTAGAACTGTCCCTGAAAGAAAAGAGGGAAAAGAAGTTATTATCTCCTGCTGAGCCTGCACCCCTTACTGCCCACACCCATGTCCCTGACTGATAGCTCCATACCTCAGGAGTTCACTTCAGTCTTACCTGTTTGGGAAACTGCCTGACATCCAGGATTCTGGTTCACATTACCTGTAAAGCACGAAACCAATTCAAGGAAGGCTCGAATCTATCTCAAAATTAAGCAGGAAACTAAAAAGTGAGCTTGATAGGTACAGTGCACAAAAAACCCAAGAAGTAACTACACACCCGCAAAATGTAGCTATACAGACAAAACATGGGCGCCCACTGAGTTTTAATTTGGCCTGTAGAGTAGCCCTACACTGTAGAACAAGTGTGCTGCTGCATCCTAAGGAACACCACCTACGTTCCTTCTGTGGCAGGAAGCAGCAGGTAGGGTGGGTGATCAGAAATGCTCACATGCTGTGTAGTCATCGTGCTGCAAAGACTAAGGGAAGGGACTGCACACATCCCTCACCCCTCCTCAGTGCAGCAGCAGGGAGCTGGGAGGCACAGAGGCTGCCACGCAACTGGGAGGGGGAAAACCTAAGGACACCAACGTGCCCAGAGCCCGACAGCCAGAACAGGATTAATTGCTGCCTCTCACTGCATTTTACGTGCCAGTGTTTAACACCCACCTCACATGTCATCTTTGCAGCCCCTGCCCCAAAGGGCTTACCTCCCAGCATGGCCACAAACTGCTCCAGTAAATACAGGATCTGCTTAATGTACATCAAGTTCTTTGCCTTCAAACGTTTCCTATGAAAAATGAGACACATTTAGGCCCTAAAACCTCTTCAGAGACTATCTGAAGCAGCTGAGCTGCCGAAACAAGTACATGAACTCTTCTTCATTTTGGAGAGACAGAAACTAAGATTTCTTCCCAAATTCACTCTCCCTGTTTGTGACAGGGCACAGCCTTCTGGATATCCTGCCCAAGGTCATCCCAAAGCACTTACCTGTGCTTCCCCCACTGTTCCTACCATTGCACTTCTCCTTGCATATTAATTATAGTTGGTTGATTACAATGGCAGTGATGTCTCAAGACCCTGTTGCAATAATGTTCCAAAACTTCAGAGTTATTAGCATTGAACACAACAATCAGACACTGCAGGGATGGCAAGATGCAGAGCCAAAGCCCCCATACAGCTTTCTCCTCCTCAGAGCTTCCTGTTTCTACCATAATGCCAGTCAGCATATGAAAGACTAAGGGAGAGACGTGAAAGACTGAATATTTTGAAACTCTGCATCACAAAGTAGAAGTGATTAGAGGGAGATATTGGGAAGGGAACTGAGTGTATAAGGAGACAACAGAATCCTCAGTGTATCCCCTTCTCACTGCTTAATACCAGGCCCAGGAGTCTGACTTAGACAGATTCTAGGCAGGGATAATGAAGCAAGTGACTTTTCATCTGCAGAACTCTTAATGCAGTAATTTTCCGCTGGGGAAAAGCAGGAAAGACCCTGCAGCCACGAGGCAAGCCAAGGCATCCACAGACCTGGCCCCTGCTTTTCCCCCAAGATCCTCACCTGTATCGCTCCATGTACTGTGACAGCTGGGAGTGGGCACAGCACAGCTACACAAACACAAAGCAGAAGCTGTTGTTATAAAGGAGAGAAGAAAGGGCACTGCTGGAAGCAGACCTCCCCCTCCAGTAGCAGGCCAGGCTGTGACTCACCTGAGAGCCACTGACCTCAGCACTATGGATACAGGTGATGGTGTCTATGAGGTTGTGGGCCTCGTCAATGATCACAACCTGGTCCTTCAGCTTGATCCCGGCAGCGTTCCTGGTAGGCTCATGCAAAAGCATCTGATAGGGCAGCACCACCAGCTGCAGAAGAAGCACACACTGCCCTGATTCCAGCTCTCATCCTTACAGACTTAAAGAATTCTACAACCACTCCCTAACAGCCTGGATCAGAGGCCCTTGCAGAATTCAGCCAAGTGACTCTTGTTATGGGAAAAGTTGGAACAAAACCAGGAGCACATGCTTGAGAGGGGCACTGGGGATGTAAGCTCAAGAGAAATGATTATGCAACAATTGCCTGTGGGCTAAGATTACCTTCCAAATCTCCTTTGGAGCACTGAAAGCATGTCTTCAGGGAGAACCCAGCAAGGAAGAAGAGTGGTATAAAGAGCTAAGAGTACACCTGTGTGTCAGTATTGCCTCACATTTGCTGAACTGTTCAAGTATTTCAAAATGCTGAGACATACAGCATCCTTATGAAATTGCGATGGGAATTCTCATTTTCCTTTGCTTTCTGGGCAGAACTACAGCTGACAGAAACACAGCCTTGTTTACACATTCCCCCAGTCTAAGTAACAGTACTAGAGGGAGCAGGCCATCAGTGCCATTCTTAAGAGTGCCTGGCATTAATGCCACTAAAACTGTTACGTCTTACCTGAGCAGCAGGGATAGCAAATCGACTCCCATAATACGGGCAGGCTTTGGTCTCCCTTCCCAAGGACACCAATTGCTCAATATCCTGCACTTCCACTAGAACTTCATCACGGAGAAACTGCATTTGCTCATAGGAATAAAATGGGCACACAGTGCGACTCACACGTCTCTTCTTCTCATTCTCCTCATTGCTCTTCTTTTCTAATAGCAGAAATCAAAAGAAAGCTATGAGCAACACACACAACAGCCTAGAACAGCCACTTTGCATAACCTCATGGATTTCAAAGCAAGCTTTGTCCAGTGTATTCCTGACCTATCACTTAGTTAAAAATTATTCAGCAATAGTATTTCCATCTCCGCAGTGGACACTACTCTTGCCAGTTAGATTTAGCGGGTGACATCTTCCAGCATTTCTAGTACTGAGTTAACAAACACAAGTATCTTTCCGTGCAGAAGTCCTGACCAGCTTAAGACATTTATAAAACTCATCCCGATCTCAGCATAGCCAGAAGATCAGGAAAAGCACCAAGGATTCCTGTTCCTCCAACCTGTCGTTTCCAAGCTCCTACCACTCTTGCTAGAACTGACAGGCAGTGCCCACGGTCTCCACACTCTCCTGACACCTTTATCCGGAATTGCTTCCCCAGGCTGGGAGCACTCCTACCATGTCTGTTCTTTTGCATCTCCATGCAGCGGTCATTGATGAGCTGGAGAGCACTCAGGCGTCGCACCTCCTCATTCACACACAGATTCTGGCACGTGCAAAGAGAGCAAGAGGAAGGGAGTCAATTCACAGCTGAGTGCCTTCATGAGCACTCTCTGCTGTAAAACAAAAAGTTTTCTTTAAAGCAATCTCAGGCCAGATTCCAAAAAGGAAAAGTCTGTAAGTCAGACACTGTACATACTAACTGCTACGAACACGCTCAAAACCCACAGAAACTTAGGAGAAAAAAAATGAGAAAAAGAGGGCTCACTGCTACACAATAGCTTCTAAAAAATGCTGCTGGAAGTACTCAGAGGAGCACCTTCTCAGTGACTCAGATATCTGTGATACTCCATGTTAGAAAAGGCAAAGCATATTCTTGTGTTTACATCAAAAAGTAAATGACCAAAACAGAGTTCACAGGAAAACGTACATCACACAGATCTGTGTTGCGACCCATGGCTGCTTTAGTTTTTCAGCAAGAGACTCAGTCAGTCCCCAAGGTGACTTCTGTGGCACCAGATCCACACAGCTCCTGCCAATATGTTCTGGGTGCCTTGAGAGCCCCATCACGTACCTGCCTGGATCCCAGGGCAACCAGACGCGTGTCTTTGCCAAAAGGACTTTTCTGCACCTCGCGCACAAACTGGGACAGCTGGGAGTGGGTGCGGCTGCAGTAGTAGATCTGCAAGGAGGAAGAACAAAGGGCAGACAAGAAGAACCATAGGTAGCCAATCCCTACCTATGACCAATCCTGTAAGGAAGCAGCCAAGCACTTCAACAAGGCTCACCTTGCTCAAACCTTCAAAAGCACAAGGGAAGGCACATGTTTGAGTGCCGCCTTAAAACCGCTGAAGCCAAAAGCCCCATCTTTGTTTTCTCCTCTGTATTTGTGGTATTTTCCATTTAATTTTCCAAGGTCTTTAGAAAACAGGGACTCACCATGGGAGAGTAATAATGAACTATTTATTGCTGTATGCTTTTACAGCAAGCCACAGCAAAAACTAAGCAGTGCTAGTACAGCAAGCTGCTTAGGCAGGCAGTGTAGTCCAGAAGGATATGAGCACAGCAGAACTAGCTGTCTTAACTAACAAACCTGGCAGGTTTTGGAAGCCAGTTCCTAAATCCTTCTGTACTGCCTGCTGGAAAGGTGCGAGGAAGCCATGATTCTGCTCACTCCTACACTATTCTATGAAATGGCACTATTTAATTTCCTCATCTCACCTTAGTCACATGCTCCTCTTCCAAATCATCTTCATCATCTTCCAGCCTAAGAAAAGAGAAAGCTCAAACGGTTTCTTTTCAACAGACCACTGACAATAAGAATCAAATGATGTTCCATCTCAAGAGAGATGATTAAGTTATCTCAAAATGAGCCTCAGAACTTATCTCAGACGGTAAAAGAAAAATTAACTTTCTAAGAACAGTGTAAGTGTGCATAATCAAGTCAAGTCTTTCTCTTTAAAGGAAAAATCTCTCCTGAGCTGTGCCTTTTTTCCAATTTCAAGGATTTTTTTTTTCCTTTTCATTCAGGGGCCTCTAAGCCTCAGGCATTAGCTAACCAGTGCTAGACTATCTTTTAGTGAGCTTATTTATTTATTATTTTTATAAAGCTTTCCCATTAGAAGCAATTTACCACCTCCAGATATTGCATAAAAGTTTCAGGAGGGCACTCAGCTGCCACAGAGCTCCTCAAAGGCAACAGCAGTTCAATGTTCGATAAACTAACTGCATATAAAAAAAGTAGTTAAGTGTTCTTCAATTTTTAAGGCAGAAGCATCTGTCTAGACACCAGTTAGTACGTTTGTATTTAAATGTGTTTGACTTTTTGTGCTGAAGTATGGCTTCTGACTTTCTGCATAAAGCAAATGCATGAGAGAGAAAAGTGTGCATGGGGTTTTCATGCCAAAGCTCAGTCTTCAGCAGTGTGAACATCCCTGCTTTTAGAATATCAAAATATGCCAGTGCTGACTGGCAGAACTGACAGCTTCTTCTGGTGTCTTGAGTTCCCTTCTGCTTTTCCAATGCAAGAAACTTGATCTTGAGTCATTCACTCAGCATCCAGAGGCACTCTTTTTGGGAAGCTGGGCATGGATAAAGGCAGGACACTGCCACACATTTTAAGATGCACTTTCTCAGAAAGCACTTCAAGTCACTCAGATCAGTCTAACAAAAGTTAAAAAAGAAAACAAAACAAACTAAAATCCCCTCAAATAACCAATTAAATAAAATCCCAGAACAACCACCACTTTACACTGTTTGAAAAGGTAAAAACCACTTTTTAATAAAATTTGCACAACTTCTTTTATCAGGGCAAAACAAAAATTAGAAAGAAAACGTTTCCTTAGCATGGAATTCCCTCAGTCCCTGTCCTTACCCAGATGCCACTTTCTTTTCCTCTTCACTCTCATATTCAGCAAGAATCAGCTCCTCCTCGTCGTGATCCAGCAGGTCTGGAGCATCCTCTCCAGCTCCCTGCGAAAGAGCCTCCTTGCTGAGCTGAAGAAGGCGCTTTGCCTCATCCTCCTCGCATCTCTGCAAGGAACAGAAAGTTCGTTTTTTTCCATCTCAAAACAGTATCTTCCAACATCAATGAGCACTTTATTACCATGGTGTTATACAGAAAATGCAGTTAGTAAGCACTACAGAAAAGATGAATCAGTCGCTTTTCCAAATTTCCGTAATATTTCTCTCATCTGCTTTCTTGCTTTTCATCATGCTTCTCATTTCACATGCTCTTCCATCCTCTTTTAAGAGGCAAGTTCTTTGTTCCATTTGTTTTTTATTTGCCATTCTTGACCAAAACATTACACAGTATTTGAGATGGCGCACACTAGAAATTAATAGCCCGGCAGCCTAATACATCTGTCTCTCTGGGGACCTGAACTGTGTATTTCTGGGAAGTTTGACTCATATAACCAAAAAGCATCAAGAGCACTGAGGCCAGTTCGTGCATCTAAATGAGAGGAAATACTTATCTGTGAACTTTAATACCATTTTTATTCCAGAGGTACAGACTGTTCACACATGCTCATAAAACAGAGATCTTTCCAAAAAAAGCCTCTGAGTATTAAAGCTTTTAAAAGAAAAGCAGAGGGTCAGAAGGCAGTCAGAGCCCACATCATTTCTGCCCAAACACAGAAACTGTCACAGGTTATTATCGATGCACAAATCGTTTTTCACATCTGTACTTTTAAAAGAAAATATAACAAATAATTTTGGATGACCAATTTCAGAAACCTTGTACAAAGACTCTTCAAACAGACTGGGTGGGTTGGAAAAGTCAATGTGAAGTCACACATAAGCAAGTATGAACAACACTGAAGGTAACCAAAACAGAAAGTTCTGATCTCTGTGGAGTAACTCACCTTCCTCTTTGCTGCGTATTTTAAATGCACATTGTGCCTAATTTTCTCAAGACGATCTTCTCGCTTTTTCCTTCTGATCTGCTCTTCCTACAAAAAAGGGAGAGTGTAGGCAAGATGAAGTGGATTTAGTCCTCAACCCTTGGTATCACTACTTATGCTCGGGACATAGGAAAAAAACTAACAGAAACAAAATCGCCAGTACCAGGGTACCGTTCTCCCGGAGTGCTCAGGGCAATACAGCTTCCTGCCTTGGGCAACCTGCAGGCAAAGGCACTTAGCCTCACGAGTTTTCCACTCATCATCCAGCACACAGGAACAGTTTGCCCAGAGAGGGTGGTGCAGTTCCCTTGCCGGAGATGCTAAAGAGCCGCCTGGACACCGGGTACCGCGCTCTAGGGACTCTGCTCGAGCAGAGAGGCTGTTCTAGGTGACCCCCCGGGGTCCCTTCCATCCCCAGCCATTCTGGGACTGTGTGATATCGGCCCTCTCGATCCTTTCCTCATTATCACACCCGTCCTCTACACCGAGCGCTTCTCCACCTTCAGCCTGTCCACCATGTCCCGCTCCTCCTTCTTCTGCACGAAGGCCGTGACCCAGTCCGGCTGCCCGGCCGTGTCCGCGCTGCCGAGCCGTGCCTGCTGCGGGGTCAGCCCGTCCTGCCCGCCGGCCCCGAGCGCCAGCAGCCGCGCCTCCTCCTGCCGCCGCTTCTCCTCCCAGTCCCGGAGCCACGACAGGGCCCCGCAGATGAGGCTCAGCGATTTTCCCTGTCACGGAGAGCCAACAAGGTGAGGAGCGCTGCCGCCGCTCCCGCGGCCCCGCTCGGCCGCAGCCGCGGCTCTGCCCCGCCGCCTCACCGTGCCCGTGGGGCTCTCGAAGATGCCAACCCGGCCGGCCTCCAGCGCGCCGTACAGCGCCTCCATGAACTGCTCCTGGATGCGGTACGGAGTGTAGGGGAACGGGAACCGGCCCGGCGCAGGGCCCGCCGCCGCCCCGCTCTCCATCCCGCCGCTCTCCATCCCGCCCCGCTTCGAACCGGGCGCCGGGGCCGCCCCCACCCCTTCCCGTGACGCGGCGGAAGGGCCGCGCCGCGCCCTCCCCGCGCAGACTGCCGCTTCCCCAGCTCTCAAACCCCGCCCGCCGCTCACCGCTCTTCTCGGTTCATCACACGCAGGGACAGAAAATTGGATTACACAGGGAAAAAAAACAACAACAACTTTTATTTAGGCTGGAAACGCACAGTGTGTTATAAAACATTGCAGTATAGAAGAGGTTTATGTAATACGCAGTCCTTAAATGCCGAACTGTATATGTTAATACTCAGGAAACAACAGCGACCTAGAGAAGAGTGGCATAAAAAGAACAAGACAATTCCTGTCAGTCTCTGGACGAGCAGTGAGAACTCACCATGTACCGGTTCAGACTGGGACATCTGGGGGCAAATCCTTTCTTTTTGGGTTATATAATATAAGGCCACGTTTTTGTCCATGTTTTGTAGATGTCCCAAGTTGGAAGGAGTTTCAAATCAGCAACAACAAATCTGGGAGAAGCTACGGACTGCCCTTCAACTGGGAGCGCATCTGCATCCAGGTTTTCTGGCAACAGCCATTAGAGTTTTGTGTTACCTACCTATCATGAGCTAGGAATTCTTTGTCCCATGTAAGATTTGGAAAATAGAAAGAAAAGACAAACAGACTGAAGTTCAGCTCCAAAGTGTCACTCTGAAAAGATTTGGAAATGCCTTGTCAAATACTCTGTAAACTTAGTACGTTTATGAAAAATAAGGGAAGGTAGTAGAAAGAAGAGTTTCTAACACAGCTGCAGTGTCTAACAAGCCAAAGTTTTGAGTCAGAACCAGTCTGGAACACTTTATTTAGATCTTCGCCTTAGCTGTATTTTACAAGCCCAATTCTCCCAGTTATTATTCTAGCGTATGTTCACAGTCCCCACTTACCCTGAAGTGGTGCTCATTCTTCAGGCTCTTGACACTCTTCCTAAACCCCCAGCACTCGACTCTTGGGACTAACTCAGTTTCCAGATCTCCTGAAGGTTTTTGTGTCTTTGGGGTTAAGCACCCAGCCCTAACACCAGATATACCATGTCTCCAGTCAGTCTCTTCCCACCGTGGTTCTCACCATGCATTCAGGTACTCCCCAAAACTACTTTATATTCCTGCTCTGAACATCCACTCCAGGCTTATGGCAGAAGTGAGCAGGAGGTGAGGATTCTTCTACCCACCAGACATTTATAAGGTTTCTTGGCGATGTGGATTTTCAAATGCAGTTTAAGCGCTGAGGTTTTCCGGAAGGTTTTCCCACACTCGACACATTGGTAGGGCTTGGTTCCCGCGTGGATCCTCAGGTGGGCACTGAGGGCCGAGCTGTGCCGGAACGTTTTCCCACACTGCTCACACTTGTAGGGTCTCTGGCCACGGTGGATCCTCAGGTGCACGTTGAGAGCTGAGCTCCGGCAGAAGCTGTCCCCACACTCCACGCAGATGTAGGGCCGCTCCTTGGCGTGCAGGCTCTGATGCTTGGCCAGAGTGGAGTGCTCGTGGCACCTTCGGCCACACTCGATGCACTGGAAGGGGCTGGGCAGGAGGCTGCCGTGGCAAACGGGCAAGGCCTTTCCCCCATGGATCCGGCGGTGAGTGGTGAGCGCCGAGCTCTGGCTGAAGCCCTTCCCGCACACGGGGCACTTGTAGGGCCGCTCACCCGTGTGTGTTCGCATGTGGGTCACCAGCGAGGAGCTCTGCCGGAAGGTCTTCCCACACTCCGTGCACCCGTAGGGTTTCTCTCCCGTGTGAATCCTCTGATGCCGAATGATGGCTGAGCTGTCCCGGAAACACTTCCCACACTCCTGGCACTTGTGGGGCTTCTCTCCAGTGTGGACCCTCTGATGTATGATCAGGGAGGAGCGGTCACTGAAGCTCTTCTCACATCGCAGGCAATTAAAGGGTTTCTCACCCTTATGGCTTCGCTGGTGGACGATGAGATGTGAGTTCTGGCTGAAGCTCTTCCCACATTCGTTGCACAGATAGTGTCTCTCTCCCGTGTGAGTGCGCTGGTGCCTGATCACATTAGACCTCTGGCTGAAGGTCTTCTCGCACTCGCTGCACTGGTAGGGCTTCTCTCCTGTGTGGATCCGCTGGTGTTTGACCAAGTCCGAGTTGCGGGTGAAACTCTTCCCACATTCACAGCAGTTGAAGGGCTTCTCTGTCAGGTGGATTCTCTGGTGCTGGCTCAGGTATGAACTCCGGCTGAAGCTCTTCCCACACTCGGGACACTTGTAGGTTTTGTCCCCCACCTGCTGAATCCAAGTGGCACCGTCCCCACACATGGGCAGGTCTGACTCGTCCTCAGCAAGGACAGCCTTGCACTCCCGGACTTCCCTCCCATAAGGAGGTACCATTTCCCGTCTCTTTGGAAAACATGTCTCCATCTCACTTTCTATTTCCAGCTCCTGCTTGTGGTCGTGTCTTTGATCGGCCTCCTGGAGGGAATCTCCTGAGAGCTTTCTGGAGGGGAATAGATGGAGTTCAGCTCTCATTGAACCTTCCTGATGAAGGCTGCCCTGCTCCATGTCACCCATGGTCCTGTCACCTGCTGGAGTGAACAGAGGAACTACCAATGAATAACTCCCTGCTTTTCTGAAGGGTAAGTCCAGGCAGGGAGACCACCAAGACCTGCTGCATGTCAGCCACCATGAGCTGACAGCACAGGAGACAGCCCCTCAGTATCTTCTCAGGGCACAGTGAGGGCATGGAGACAGAGGTGAGCGGGAAGGGAATGTGACTCAAGGATGGGAGGCCACTGCAGCACAGACTGCAAGGGGGGGGGGGAATCCTCTGTCAAAGTTACAGCCTAAAGGGCAAGACACGTCACTTGCATGCCTTCAAAGTTCCCAAGTCTAGCAAGGTTAGAGGAACAGGTTAGGTTAGACTGCTTTCCTTAATAATTCCCACTGCAGCTGCTTCTCCTCCTGCTCCCTGTGAATCACCGCTCTTCAGCCAATGTTTACATGCTTGATCATGGAAGAAATCAGCCAACACCACAGAAACATCCACCCCTACCGAGCAGACTATTTATTTCCTTTCTTCCTTCCTTTTTCCTTAAAAAGAAAGCTCTGCAGTTAACTGTATCTAGATTTCATCTGCAGAACAGATAGACAACTGAGTGGAATGATAAAACTGTTTTATTAACCTTTAGACTGAAACATTTGGAGGGTCCTGGTTTTTCATGGGTTATATTCATTTGGAGACACACCTTGGAAATCCATGCTAGAGTGTGAGGTAAGATGGGCTGGACAGCACTGCTTACAGACTGAACAGCATCCTGTCACATGGAATAGGAGGTGATGCAGCAGACTAAATCCCTCAGGCTTTGTTTCAGCCAATCTGCAGATTTTGGAAGACACCAGTACACTGGCTATACCAATCCCCAAAGTTTTGTTTACAACACTCAGGGCTGAAAAACATTTGCAGTACAAACAAAGGTACTCAAAAGCACCTCAGGGCAGCAAACTGACCCAAATATTGTCAAATATTGTTAGCACGAAAAGAAGAAAAAGCCACGCTTTGGTTTACGTCTTTTAACATTATGAGTATATTCTTTGCTAAAAAAAACCACAAGATTGATTCTATTTTGGACAGCATCTTTTTGAAAGGGTATGAAATACCCCAGGACTGTGTTTCATCTTTGCCATACTCTGCCTACAGATCTTCGTGGATGCAGAATCTATTTACTGAGGGAGCAGAAGAAGCAGGGTGAGTATGGAGTGTGCACCATGGTACACCCCAAATTTTCAGCATTCAGCTCTTCCCTTCCCAGACATGCTCCATGCAATTTCTCACCTTGTGAGCAGTCTCTCTACTGGCTCAGTGTTGGGCTGCTTCTGGTCAGAAAACTGCTTCACTTCATTTATCCAAAAGGTGAAAGCCAAGCTGGGGACTGCAGGTCCTGATCAGAGGAAGGAAAAGAGACATAATAAATACCTATCGTGGTAGCAGGGCAGTAGGGTGAGATTATAGGAGGATAAGTATTTAGGAGCTTAAAGTAACCTATACCATTGGAAAATAATGCCCAGAAACATGAGTCAGGGTCACTGTCTGTCCTGCCATGGGCACTGTGACAGCACTGTCCAGGTCAGCACAAGTCCAGAGAACTGCCTGACAGCTTGCTGCCTTCTCACAGGTGTCTGGATAGGGTTACTGCTGCACTTCCAGACCAAAAAATGCCTCCTGATGAATTTTGTGTAAGAAAAGTATCGATTCCTCAGACCATTTTCTCTCTGTCACCTTTCTTCCTAGTGTTTTCTGCCATGGTCTGGAGCCCTATTTAGTGCTTTGTGGATCCAGTCTTAATGGATCAGCCAAGCACACACAGGTCTGGGCAAGAGACAAGATTTTGATCTGCTCACACATTATCAACAGGAGCAGCCCAAAGGCAGAATTTCCTGTCCTGTGCTCCAGAAAAATGGCCCTTTGATTGCCTCTTTCCAGATGGATTTTACAGGGCTGGCGGTGAGCAGAAGGGAAGAGTCACACACCCTGTGACTGGTTTATACACAAACACTGCCTGGGGGAGGGGGCAGCAGGATGGGGGGCAGCAGGGAGGAAGCAGGAGCAGCGGAGGATGGAGTGCTCAGAACACAGGTGTCTGTGACATCAGTGGCAAAGCAGCAGAGGTGACACCTCCAGCAGTGCAAGTGGGCCCCAGCTGTCACAGGCACCACTCCCAGTGCCATGATGGCCTTGTGGGCTTATCTGGCTTTGTCTGGTGAGTAGGAAATGTCTCTCCTCCAAACCCAGTTGTGAGGAAGGGCAGCTGACCCCGCTGCTCTGCACCCTCCCCATCACTCCTCAGCTTGGGCAGTTTGGAGGCAAAAGGAAGGGATGAAGCACCCCCCAGTGCCTCAGGTGCAAAGATGCCAGGGCTTATAATTTTGGAAATTTTCACCACCAGAGTTGGTATTTTATTCATCAAGTGACCGACCCAAGAGGCAGGCAGGAGTCAGAGCTGGATGCAGTGGGCATCCGCTGGAGCAGAAGTGGAGACTGGAGATGCCATGACAGGCACAGCTGGGTGCATTAGACCAGACACTAAGGCACAGGTCTGGAGTTAACCCACAAAGCTAAGAGGGGAGGGTTGGCCCAGTAAAGCAACAGGGGAAGCAGAAGAAAGCGGTCTGTGAGAGGAACTTGGTTAAACACCCATTTAGCCAGAGGAAGAGAGTTTGCAGAGGCTAAAAATCTTGGAAGGAAACAGTTTAGTTGCTCCAGCCCCGACAAGAGAGCAATATTCTCTGTTTCAGTCCTGACTTCCAAGACATTTCTCCCAGTTTAAGATTTGAATCTCCAGAGCTTTGGTGAAGGTCCCCTCAGAGACCTCCTGTCACTCCTTTCAACATGCGCAAAGCAAGTTTTCCACAGGTCTGGACCTTCCATCTCTAGCTTGTTAATGTATTTTGCCATGTGCTGGATCCTACACCCAGAAAAGGCAACAGAGATCTGGATTCAGCCCTCCAGCTCTTCCAAAGATGCCGTGGTTAGCATTTCCTTCTCCCTCTGACTCCCTGCACTCTGTTTTCCACCAGTGCTCTTGGGCTGGGGGTGCATAGCCGCCCCTCGGGGCACGAAGGCACAGCAGCCAGGAACACCACTCTCTGACCAGGAATACCACCAGTTCTTCAAGTTCCTGCGAAACACCATCCAAGCCAGCACTGCCTGCCACCTTCGGGAGCTGTACGGCTGCAAGAACTCACTGGTCCAGAGGCTGGATGAGTATGAAAACCACGGAGTCATCCCTCCAGGTAAAGCCAACCATGATTCACAAGGGCAGGCAGCTGGACAGGAGTCCTGCAAGGCCCTGACCACTGGGAGAGGAAACACTCAGGATCTGCGGAGGAGGGGGGAGAGACACGGGTAGCAATCGTGCAGTGAGGAGAAGGCATGTGCTCATGGGCAGCCTCTCTCACAATTGCTTTGGGTCCACATGTGTCCCTAGGACCAGCCTCCTCTCACCCCTTGGGTCATGAAGATGACCAAGAAGCAGTGGAGTGTCACAGAAGGTTCCTAAATGACACAGGGGTTTTCATGGAGGGATGTCACTCCACAGGGAGGTTATTGCTAAGTGGGATGCCAGCACTGGAATCTATCACTGGGTCTGTATCTTTATTTGCCTCTTTCTAGGGCCCATATGCTCCGAACTGCCAGGAAATCCTTTCTTCCACAACTTCTGCACCTTTTCTCTTTATCGCTGTATTATGAAAAAGTATTTCCTTAAGGTGAGTTATTTAGCTGTCTCCTGAAGACTGTGGTGTGCTCTGGGCAATTAATAGGCAAAAGAGAGAGCCCTGAATATAAGTGGGAAAACAGAAAGCTAAAAGACAGGGAAGATAGAAGAGACCCATGGGCAGCCCACCTTCCAGGGGCACTCACACCAAGCTGATTAGCTAACACAGATGGCACCTGCAGTTACTTGCCAAAAAGGAGACTTTGCAGAAGGCATTCTTCAAGAAAATGAACCTTGGAGGACCACCTCAGCCCTCTTCTCCAGCTCTCAATCCCAACTAAGCTGAGATAATCTAGGTTTCTCCACAAGAAAGGGGAATTCATGTAGGCTAGAAGAAGAGAGTAAAGAGAGCTGAGAGTCCCAAGAGAGATTTATGGGGAGACTTGACAAAGAAAGGATATGAAGATTTATTTTGCTTATCTGGGCTCATCTTAGTAAGAAACGGGAAAGATGGGATTGTACAGTGAGAGCTAAACCCACAGAGCGCGGCTGGGCATAGGTGCCTGCTCCTTAAGGCTCTCCAGAGGAATGTTTTCTCCTCCACAGAGGACCGCGTGCCCAGGACACAGCAGAGCCAGGCAGCGCAGCAAAGCAGGCACCAACGTCATCACGAGCAGTAATGCCATGTCATCCAGCAGCTTCGGTCCACAACCAGCTCCCCCCGCGGCCGCCATGTCCGGCTCCAGACCTGGCCCAGAGGCAGCTGTGATCCCCACCTCCTTACCTGTGAGCACACAACCAAATCCTTCCGGTCCACAAGTCACAGAGGTGTCAGCCAGTGGCCAGCAGCAAGGACAGCTGCCCAACAGTGACATCGAGGATCTCCTCCTGAGGATACTGGACAGCCAGGTGCAGACTTCACTGCAGACAATGAAGTTGTTGATGTCTGTTGGGAAGACAGGGAAGGAGGAGGAGTTGCGGAAGGCTGCCACGAGCCTGCTGGTGGCCCTGAACAACGCAAATGTGTCTTGGTCACCAACCAACTGATACAGCTCAATAGTGTGGTAAACGCAGGGGAAAAGCCACCTCTTCCAAGTGCATGGGGAAACAGAGCCATGGGAAATGCTATTGCTCAGGATTCAAAGGAAAAGATGGTATCCTCTTGGAAGTAAATGTTCTGAAAAGATAGCATTCTCTCCTGTAAAAACCGTTTGCTCACCATTAATGGTGTTTGTTGTGTCATTCAAGGGATGTCATGGGAGAATAATGGCTTTTCTTCATTAAATGTAGGTGCTCCTGCTCAAAAGCATTAAGAGAAGAACTTTCTTTGGAAATATGGGTGTGAATATGCACACACAGATATACAAGGAGTGCTCTACAAGTGCAGGAAGGCCTTATCCTGCAAGGGAACTGCTGGTCCAGCTCTCTCCTTGTACTGGAGTTTGCACATGGTTGACATCTACTTCTGAAATGTTGTTATGAAACACACCGGATAAATATTCATATTAAGAGACTCCTCTTGTCTAATTTATAGGAACTTTGGCTGAAGTGCTGTTTCTTTTCTAAACACTGAACATGCTTGTAAGTCAAACTGCGTGAAGCCATCTGAGGTCTGCACTTGCTGCTAAAAGCAGTGGGAACTCTCCAAGAACCAGTTCTGGTTCTCTGAATCTCCACTCAGAAGATGGTGTTACCTCAAACTCAATCTAAGCTGCAGTGGTTTTGGCTTTCAGGAGACCACCACTGAAGTGAGAATCCCCTATCCACCTTTCCTTCTGCAAGCTTTCTTGTTATCTATTCCACCAAGGGCTATGAGGAGAAAGGGGTCAAAGGCAGCTCACTGGATGATGCACCACACCAAGCAACATCTCTGTGGAGACGGTCTGGGATTCTGGTTCCCTTTACACTGCAAAGTGACACAAACACAGCTGAACGGAATATAGGCTCTGTATCTACCCATTGAAGGAAGTCCTTAGAAAGAAGATCTCAACATCACTGGTCTTCCGTTGTCCTGGGAACTGTAATCTTTCCCACAGCCAAGGGCAGGTCACACGTGGGCTATGTGCAAGCCCCGGAACAGTCCTTAGCGTGTGGGATCCCTAAGAGAGCGCACGCTGCCCTGGCCTCGCTCCAGCACACCAGCTCATTCTCTTCTCCCTGGGAAGTGCCCAAGGCTGCTGGATCCCTGTCTGAGGCACCATGGCTTGTGCCCCCATCCAGCTGCCTGGGCAATGACAGCTCCCCGGGCAGCGACAGCTTCCCCAGCTCCAGCGGCGGGGGCACTTCTGGCAGCAGCCTTTGCTTGCCATTCCCACCCTCGAGGCTTGGCTGGCAGCCCACACACGTTTGGGTGCCAGATTTGGCAGCCACCAGCAGCAGATGGCTGGATATGTCCCACTCGGATGGCTCCCGCCAGACCCTGCACGAAGCGGCGGCCCGGTGCCCCGTCCCTGGACCATCCTCCCGCCGGGGCTGCGGGCCGGGAGAGCCCCTCCCGCACAGCCCCGCCTGGGTTCGGTCCCCTCCACCTGCCCGGCGGTCGGACCCCGCCGACGCTCCGCAGAGCGCCCGCCCCGTTCCTTTCCCCACTCCCCCGGCACCGTGACGGGGTTCCCAGCCTGTCAGCTCGCCCGGCGCCGCCCCCGCTTTTGTTACGGAGAAGCCGCGTCCCCCGCGGACTCACCGGGAGTGGGCCCGAGGGGCGGCGCGCTCGCCCGAACGCGGCTCCAGCGCTGCCGCCGGTGGGGACGGGTACGGGTACGGGTACGGGGACGGGGACGGGGACGGG
>VXBN01006015.1:8118-18533 GCA_013397395.1 Sinosuthora webbiana
CCCCCTTACAAAGCCTCTCCCACCCCCAAACTTCAAACCCCAAGTTCTCACAGCCTCCCTTCCCCCAACCCCCTTCAGTAATTTTGAACACAGATTCAAGGAAAATACGTAGATGTTGTGGCAAGGCATTAAAATAATGCCTCTCTCATATAGGAGAGACTGTTTCAATGATTTTAAGACAACGCTGAGTTCAGAATTTCAGGGCTGCACCCAAGTTAGGCAGGAGATGAGAGCTTCCTATGGGATTTTCAAGATGCACTTTTGTGGCCTGAGCTGCAAAAGTCCGAGACAAAGAAAGATCAATCCAATAGTGGCTTGATTAATGTCATATCTACACTTTAGCCTTCAATGATATTTGTTACTGTGGCTATGGATACCAAACATCACAAAGTCCTTTGTCCTTGCACTTAGAGCTTTCTGTTTTGAACCTTGGTTTAGGGCAGCTCTTTTTACCAGCACAGGTTGGGTGCTGCGCAGATGGAGAGCAGCCCTGTGAGAAGGACTTGGGGGTGCTGGTCAGTGAGGGGCTGGACATGACCCAGCCATGGGCACTCCCAGCCCAGAAAGCCAAATGTGTCCTGGGCTGCATCCAAAGCAGTGTGGGCAGCAGGGGAGGGAGGGGATTCTGCCCCTCTGCTCTGCTCTGGTGTGACCCCAGCTGGAGCCCTGCATCCAGCTCTGGGGCCCCAGCACAGGAAGGACATCAGGATGCCACCAGGTTGATTAGAGGGCTGGAGCTCCTCTCCTGTGAGGAAAGGCTGAGAGAATTTGGTTTGTTCACCCTGGAGAAGAGAGGGCTGTGGGGTGACCTAATTGCAGTCATCCAGTACATGAAGGGTGCCTACAAGAAAGATGGAGAGGGACAAAGGGGACAAAGGGGAATGTCTTCAAACTGAGAGATAGTAGGTTTAGATTAGATATCAGGAAGAAATTCTTTCCTCTAAGAGTAGTGAGGCACAGGAACAGGTTGCCCAGAGAAGTTAAGGATGCCCCATCCCTGGAAGTGTGTAAGGCCATGTTGGATGAGGCTCTGAGCAATGTGGTGTATTGAAAGGTGTCGCTATCCGTGGGAGGGCGGTTGGAAGTAGGCAATCTTTAACGTCCCTTCCAACCTAGACCATTCTATGATTCGGTGATCCAGACAGTAAAGTAAAAAGGCTTTTTTCATTGACTAGGTGGTAGCTAAGGGGCTCCTCACACAAACGTGATGGAAGCTGGCTGGCAGCATCAGTAAGGCAAGCACAAATATCCCAGCTCTCAAGCAGTTATGCATCTGCAGTGACATACTTAGGGAGGAATTTCAACTGAGACACACTTTACTGTAGTTTTTTCTATTCCTCAATTTGCAATGTCAATTGAAAGCCAGAGATGACAGAAATGTTTGTCTGAACAGCTCAGAGGTATAATTGGATATGAAATGAGAAATTGTTTTGATGTAAAAAAATATCTCAGCTGCATGCCCTCATATACTTACTGTGTTTTCACCTTCTCCCCAGATCACTTTATCATTGCCTGTTATGGAAGAGCTGAATCAGAGCTCCATTTTCTTTATTGTGTTTGGGCGCTGATTGCTTTGATCATGTTGAAGTGCGGTATTGCACTAATGATTGTTAAGCCCACCTTTGATGTTGGTTGTGAATGTGCTGCTTTGCCAGTGGAGAGAATGTAAATGCTTTTGTTTTCTGATTATTGTCTGTCATGTTTAGAGACAACAACAGCAAGACAGGGGAAGAAAGTGTGAATTCTTAATGAAATGAAAAATTTGACTGCTGCCTTGCTCCCTGCATCAACTGTCAGGCAGTTTCTGCAGAGACAGGGCTGAATGCTTGGCTCCATGCTGAATTGTGTGGGAAAAGCTCAACCAAGCTATATGCAATATTGCCCCTGGGGAGCAGGGCCAGTACACTGCAAAGGCAAAGCACAGCAATTCCATTGGGGAGGGGTGCACTTAGCTGGCTGCACCCTACCCTGGGGCACTGATGTGTGGGAAAAGAGTCAGGAGCTATGGGTCTCACCCACTGCTTCCTATCACAGCTGTGCAGTACCTGGCCAAGGTCCAGCCCTTTCTGAATTTTCTGTTTTGCTGTAATCTGTCTTGGCATTTACACTATGCTTAACCACATTTTATCCAACTGCTATATAGTACAAGAAAGTCCATTTCGTGACAAGATCTATCAACAGTGAAAAATGCCATTGTTACAGGAGCACACTTTTCTTCCATGTGCTTAATCCTGATAGATGAATCTCCAGAAGGGGTAGCAGTACCATCATGAGGTCCTGCAGAACCAGCGAAGTCTATGCACTGTGAAAGGCTGCCCCAGTGGCTCTTTAATTTGGTTACTAGCCCAACAGTTTACTGATTTAATTTACAACAGCTGCTGTCTGGCCTGAATCTCTGCTTCTCCCATCCCCTGTGGTCCTGGAGTCTTTGTAGGTTAGTCCCAAACGGCTACAAGGAGAAATGGTGATTTGGGTGGTATTTGGTGACTGACAGCTCATGTTCTGTGCATCATGGCTGAGCCATTCCAACAGCCCTAGACAGCTAAAAAAGCTCAACAGCTCACCCACACCCTGAAGACACACGTTTAAGAAATAAGAGCTCAACCTGCTATTTGCACCGGGAGCCTGCTCCATCATCTTGTTGCAGTAGATGAGACTACTTACACTGACAGGATCATTTAAACAGCTGCATCCATTTCTGTCAGGTCTCTCAAGTTAACTGAGACGCAGACTATTCCTGCCACTACCCAGCTGTTTCTTGCGTTGGGGGAAGGATGTTTGCTACAGAATCCCACACAGTCAGAACACAGCAGTCAGTCTCCTTAGAGAAGGCAGAGTCTTGTCATATGATAGTGCAGTGAAGCAATAGTAACAACAAGTGAGGGATCTAGTCTGCCTGACAGCTCCGTTACACGCTGCAGTAAACTCTTTCTACACTTTTAAATGTGCTTCACCTCATTTAGTTATTTCATTTTTCTGAGTCCTGTCATATAGATTTGCGTTCTCAAATAACTTTTTTCAAGGCCGTCTTCATGATGGGCAGTAGTGGTATTCCCATATACCTATAAATATTTAACACTAGAAAATTGTAACTTTTTGCTAAAGATAACTTTTGAGAGACATTGGCAATGGCTAGGGGTTCTTTTTCATCTGTTTTCAGGACAGTAGTATTGCTTCGTTAATACATTTATAACATGAAATACCAAGAGTGGTTTCTGTGCTGTCCCCTACTTGGTATGACATTCAGCATGTACTTCAAAGCTATATATATATATATATATATATATATGTCACATGTGTGGTGTGCTCATAATACAGCGGTCTGAACCTTTCAGGTAGAATTTTGCCATAACATAATTGTAACATAGTTATCAAAAAGGTAAATATTTCCAGAAGAGAAACACTGATTTCAGTGACACTAAATCATCCAGAATGACAGTCCAGCTGGAATTTGTAGGGATCTCTGGAGAGTATCCAGTCCAACACCTCTGCTTTAGCATGACCATCAAGGGCAGCTTGCCCAGGACAGTGTCTAGACAGCTTTTGATTATCTGCAAGGAGGGAAACTCCACCACCTATCTGAGCAACCTGTGCAGTGCTTGGTCACCCTTACAGTGGAAAAGGGTTTCCTGATGTTCATAAGGAACCTCCCATGTTTCAGTGTTGTCTTTTGTGCTGTCACTGGGCACCACAGCAAAGTGGCTGAATACTTCTGTGTGTATGTTTCTGTTGGTGTCAGTAATGCAGTGAAAGGGCCTGGCACAAAGAGAAGTACAAGATATGCAAGTACTCTGAAGCTGGGAATTAATCTGCAAAACAATCATTTTGTTCATTAAACTAGTGACAGAAAAATGGTTTATTTGTGAAGGCAGCTTGTCACAAGGGCCAGGTATGAGAGGCATAGCCCTGAGGCAGGAAAGAGTAGAGCTCCAAATAACTGGAACAACTGACCCCCTTTGTGGTGCAGAGAGTTAATTTTCACAGAATCATAGAATGGCTTGGCTTGGTAGGGACATTATAAAGATCATCTCAATAAGAAGTATTCAATCTTCCCCACCAAGGGCAGAGACACCCTACACTAGACCAGGTTGCTCAAAGCCCCACCCAATCTGGCCTCTGACAGAGAATTCTGACATCCACATGGGACATCCACAACTTCTCTGTGACTCTCTATAATATCAGTCATGTCAAAAAAGTTGAAAGTTCATGGATGCTCTAGAAAAGTTACCTGCTGCATGGAAAAGACTGCCATGTAAAAAACATTTTATCCTCAAATCTGAGTAGTGTAGCTTACAAGTTCAAGGCACATAGACTCAGCCAATGTTATTCAACAAGCAGGAGTTGTGGACTTCTGGAATTTATTCCAACTTCTGTCCCAAGAGAAAGCACTGACATTAAAGTTACAGCTACATGTTGCAATAGGACACGAAATAAAGATGCTTGACTCCAGTCAGAAGGCAGTAGAAATCAGAAGGCTTTATTCATTCAGCCCTTTCATAACATGCTGCGCTAAAAGGCACGTTATTGGTCCATAGGACTGACACCTCTCCAATTGCCTAAGTAACAGAAATAGCAAACAACACCTGTTGTTATGGGAAAGGAATATTGTTTACACAAGGTTGTCTTAAGAAAGAGAAAACTGTTGAAAAGTTTCCCTTGGGAAGGGCTAGCAATTTTCAGGCTCAGAAAATATCAGGTCCACAGCTACAGGCATGATTTTTGCTATGGAGACATGACTATAAGTCAGATGTTTTCACCATCCTCAATGACAGATGCATTGTAGTGAAATTCCAGATTAGGGAATATTACTTTTTCTGCACTTATAGGGGTTATTAAGTGCAAAAGAAATACTTGTGTATGCAGTATAATCTCTGCTGTGAGAGAAAGATTATTTCCCATCTGTCAAAGGAAGAGATGAAATAAGATTTGCCAAAGGTGTTCCTCTACCCTNAGTCTTCCCCAGGGAAACAATTATAATATTCATTTTGTTTTTCCAGTCTTGTGCAAAAAGAACCTGTAGTCTCTCTTAAGAAATGCAAAAGGGTACAAGTGAAAAGAGTATGGGAACAAATTCAGGAAGCCCCATTTCCAGAAGAATGGCATTTAGCTGTAGAGACTTGTAGCAAGAAATCTCAGAACAATTAGAAATTGAGAAGCATTAATGTAAGAGACTCCTGGGGAGTCTCTTAAAGGGAGGGAGAGATTGATCAAAAGGCTCAAAATGCATCCATGGGAAAGTTGATCGTAACTGGGTCTCTTAGCTGGCAGTAGCATAGACATAGGGGTCTCTTGGGCAATGCAAGCTGAATTGAGATAAATTTGAACCAGAAATGTGGTGCAGTTTCAATAGAGAACAGATATCACCATCATTAGGAAGGCCCAGAAAAGTGTGTGCTCTTATTTAAGCAAAGATACTGAACTGCAGGCAGGAATGAAATCAGGTAAATACTAAGGCCTGGTATGACAAAAATACCCAAGTGACCTTTTTTCACTGCTGAGTGAAAAAAGAGAAGATATATTTGCAGCTCTTTTTCTTCCATAAGACTAGAGATGTAAAGTTGCTATTCTGACCACAATTTTTCAGTTCAAGTGTTCCCTGATAACACTGGGGTTCCTAGCAATGCTAACTTTTCCCTCCTTACATTGAACTGGGTTTACACTGCTTGTTTAGTTGCAGGTGAAAGTAACAGTGTAACAGTGGTTATGTTTTTCAGTTGAACTCTGGGAAAGTAGTTTCTTGAATGTCCGTTTCTGAAAGAGCCAATCTTATACAGACATACCTATTGAGCCTTGATGCATGAAAAGTAATTTTAGAGCGTACAGATTTCCTATTGAAACATTTCACTAGATCACATTTCCAACTTTTGGTTTTTTTTAATTTGTTTATCTCTTTCGCCTTCCCTTTCTCCCCAGTGAACTTCGTTAGAATTGCTTAGTTCTGATGAAGTGGAATTTTCAGCTAGAGCAGACAGATCTGTTGAAGACCTTTCACCTATAATGTAAGGTAAAATCTAAGATGAAAGGCCAAGCAGGTATCCCCCGTCAGTGTTATCAGCAGGAATTCAGAATGTGGGGAAGCAGATGTCCAAGAACTCTCTGCAGTTTTGTGAACTTGCAGGCCAGCCCTGTTCAGCTTGGGACAAATTGTCTAGAACGGACAGATATTCAGAAACAGAGTTTTAGGAAGTGATTGCAGCAGTGCTGTAGTGACCTACCAAAAGATCTTATCCTGTGGTGTGTTAGTTTTGTAACGCACCTGCTACAAAGACTAGGGAAAAAGAAGAAAGAGAGATGGCTCCGGGCTTCTTGTTTGTCTTCAGTGGTGTCTTTCTCATTTCCAGAGTATTGTCACTACATACTGTGTGACATACAGCCATCACCATTCAGAAAGACAAAAAAAACCCCACACAAACTAACATGAAGAATGTTGACATTTCCATGGAAGCAGTCCATAGACTTCCTCAGGCATATCTTGCATTTCAGTACGGCATGATAAATTGACTTAATAAATGAAGAAGAAATGGACCAAAATATCCTCAGACAGAATGGAAACTCTGGAAGGGCATAGGGCAAGACTTAAATCACTGTGGGTTGGCCAGACATGCATCCTTAACCTTGAATGTGAAAATGAGGTATTTGGCCTAAAAGACCTGAATCTTCTGGTATGTCTGATATATGTATGTACTTGTGGAGGTGTGACTTGTGGTGTATTTGATGGACTGCATTAGGTCATAGGCCTACCCTCAGAGAATCAGTCACATGAGCAGAGATGGAGGGAAGGAGTGCTGTGCATGTCTGCAGGACACAGCTGGGCCAGCAGTCTGATGAGCACTCTGGTTTGATTCTGTGATCCTTAGCAGTCTTAGCCAGCTAGGCTGAGTGATACCACAGATTTGACAGTTTATCAGTGCACTGGGTCTGCCCAGTGAAATTTTCCAATTTTCACTGTAACAAAATGATTTTCACAAAAAACACCCCATATTTCACACTGCTGCAAAGCACTTGGTAGCTTTTTGAGATATGAAATAACATTTGCATCAGGAAATTTGCACAACTGTATGGACTGCAGAAGTGTCTTCAAGCTACTCATACTGGACAAGCCCTAGATTTTCACTGCTTTCAGTGCTCCAGGCACTATTCTTGTGCACAATAAGGACATTCCATGTGCTGAATCACTTGGTCAGCACAGAAAAGGAGATTAGCAGGACATCTAGGATAGACCTCCAGCACCTTGTTTTGCAGACTGGTATGTGGCATGCTTTCTTATGGAGGGATGAAGTCCCATCTTAACAGTGCAGAAATATCCCATCCTCCCCCCTGCAACTACATTCTTTCATCTGAGACCAAAAGCCTTTCCACTGTCACCGTTTTTCTATCCTAGGATGGTATACACATTTTTTACTGGTCATATGTCATTTGGGTTGAACAGCACTTTCTCCTCTGCATATTTCCCAGGAAGTGTACTGTGAAATCCACTTTCATTTTGGTGGGTAAGGCAAGCCAAACATTCCTTGACAGATACTTCCAGAAAACTGCTGCAGGAAAAGTCAACTTTTCCAAATGTTGACAGTTATATATACTTTTCTGCAAAGTGCTTCACCTGTCAGTGTATGATAGTATATGTATTCCTACAGGATGCCTGGAGGTTACCTTACCGGTGGACAATACACTGAGCAGAATTATTGAGGATAGTGACACACATGACATAAAAGTCATCATAAAAGAGTTGATAAGCTTTTCTGTTTCCATGGTATTGTCTACTGAGTCATGTCTCCTAGGAGACCTTAACCTCCAGATTTTACATCCTCAGGGCTGATATTAGGGAAGTTTTTCTGTGCTGTAGCATGACCACAGCCCTGAAGACCACTCAGGCTATTCCTTCCCCCTACCTTACCCCGACCTCCTGCCCCTTACCCATAGGTGCATCTGACTTCAGTGGCACTGAATCTGCCATATCTTCCCAAACCCCTGGAAGACAAAGAGTGCATGACAAAGCTCCCCAAAGATGAGGAAGAAGGAAAACTCACAGTGAGGACTCAGTCTGAGTGCTGTGATATTAGGAACTGATGGAGATTGCTACTCATTTCAGCCCATGGAATAGCTTAGTGCTGATAAAAATTAATTCCAGTGTCTGAAAAACAATGTCATACTATCAGTAAAAGTCTCATGAACTTGTGCAAAAAGACTTTGTGCCTAAAAGGAGGAATGATATCATTGCACAGAGTGGGCTGCATGAAGTGATGAACACTCAGGGGAAGGCTTATTCTCACTGAGCCAGGAACCAGCCAAAGCTGCTTCAGCTCCCTGCTCCTTCAGAAGTGCCAACAAGTCCAAACTGTGTGCCATTCCCACAGCTGAAGACAAATCAAAAAGACTTTGATAAGCAGGACAACAAAATCATCCCCTGTCCCTACCTTTGGAGTCACGAGGAGTCAGTCTATTGGCTGTAAGATACACAAGGTCTGAACTAAAACCTTCTGAGAAATTCAAAACAGCAGAGCCCTGATTCCTTTTGAAGAGCAAAATACTTGTTTTCTCCTGTATAGTTGTGAAAAAACACCAGATTTTGGATTCATGCTTTGTTTTACTGGTGCCACTAGGGTAACACACTTCCATATCCCATGACTAATAGATGGTATTGTCCATATCTGGTTTTAGAAATGGTCAAGACTGAGGATTTGATTTATTCAAAGAAAAAAAGTTTAATTTTTGGCTGAAAAAGTAGCAGAGCTTCTACTTGCACTTAAAGTAAATAATTCCTAACTCTTTTCCCACTGTTGAAAACTCCCAAGCTTTTAGGATGTCTGGAAATTCACCCTTTGAGATTTAAAACACAGCAGGTCCACTTGACCTTATTATTTTTATTTTGACATCCAGTTCCACTTTAATTTTAGGAGTTTTACGTATTTTTTAATACAGCTTCAGAAAGGAGTGCAGTGTGAACTGCTGTTGATAGTGTTAAGTTGTTAGTGTGTCGCTGTTCATCTGACATCTGTGTTGCTGTTCATCTGATGCTGTAAACATCTAACTGATCTGGCATCTGTTAGACCATTTAGCCTAGTTTAGCTGTAGCAGAGATGAATATATCTGATCCTGTGGTTCCTGCTGGTAAGTCATCAATAAATACACCAGCTACCACTTTTGTTGGAGGCCTCCTTGACTGTTGGAAATATTTTGTTCCATCTCCAAGAATAAAACTAAACAATATGGTGTGATGACATAAGGCTACACGGATGGTTTCAAACACAAATCAGGGCTCATGAAAAGTGAAAAAGGCTGAAATAATTGTGTAGTCCCCGATGCCTAGCAAACATGTTCCAGATAATGGTTTTTGCCACTTAGTGCTAAGGATCACCACCTGCATCTATGCATGAATAGACACAAATATCCAAGCACAGAGAAAGTGACTAGGGTATGGATAGGAGGGGAAAGTCAGATTGTGCACATCTGCCTGGTGACTGTTCCTATTTCAGCCAAAAAACAGCATGATTCAGCATCTCAATTAGCCTTCTGACAGGTGAAGGTAGATTTGGTATCACAGCTTTCCTTCAGACCCCACTAAATGGTGCAGTACTAACAGAACACTGACCAGTTGTGCCTATGTATGTCTCGTGCCAGACTGAAGGGTTGTAGAGTGGCTGGTCCAGAAGAAATGAGGGCAACAGGCACTTCCTAGTGTTGGGAGTCTGCAGCAGTTAACACCTTGTTAAGGTGCTGAGGTGAGTTTAAGGCAAAACACAATATGCTCCTGAGGACATCCAGGGTGCTTGTAGGTCCTGACCGTCTTTTCAAGGACCTGTAAGATTTCAAGGCTGTCATATTCTGATGCACATAGTCTACCTTACTATATGGTAGCCAGGGAAATGTAGTAAGACTGTTTAAATTGGTTTAAGTTGTCCAAACGTGTAGTAATTGCTCCTAAGTGTTTGCTCTGTTCAACACAAACTTCGGTGTTTTCAGAATCTCCTGTTGCTCCTGCAGCAGTGATCTCCACAGTAAAGCCTTCGTTATGTGCAAATCTAGCTGCTTCAAATCTGCCAACATTTAAAGTCCTCAAAGACATCCCACCACACATGGAGAAGTTTTTGTTCCTCCTGATGCAATCTCCGCATTTACCTCCACAAGGGTCAAGAGACAAGACTGAAGAGGCAGACTCGAGTAGCACAGCAATGGGACTTTTCCTGGAAAAGATCAAAAACTGCACGTCCTAGGGGAGGCTGGGCTCTTGCCGGTGGGATTTGGAGAGAAGGGCTTGCAACCGTGTGGGACCGCGGCTGCTGCAAAAATAAACCAACACCGCCCTCGAGTGCTGGGAGGGAAAACCACAGCTCGCTGACAGCGCCGCTTGTGCCACCTGGGGCTCCCTGGGAAGGGAAGGGAAGGGAGGGGAAGGGAAGGGAAGGGAAGGGAAGGGA
>VXBN01006015.1:18679-96632 GCA_013397395.1 Sinosuthora webbiana
AGGGAAGGGAAGGGAAGGACTGAGCTCTCCTTTGCTTCACAAGCTAATTTTGTGTTGGTCAAAACTTGCCACCACAGTGGCCTCTTCCCAGAGATCAAAGTTTTTGCAATACTATGTCTGTGTAGAAACAAATGGTCACAGACTTTACTTCCTGCCTATATTTATTTTACTCAGCCCAGAAGAAGCCGTTGGGCTTCCAAGTGGCTGGTATCAGAGTTTACACATAAGGTGGATTGTCTGTCGCCTTGAGGTCAGCAGACACCACCACCCTGACCAGACATTTTAAAATGTTAAAATGTTTCTTTGTTTTGATTTTGGCTTGCAATGACAGTATGGCACAGCAGAGTTAAAGAGAGCTAAGTAGAAATTGTTGTAGTCTATGCAAGTTTCTATATACCTTTTTTTTTTTTAATACTGAATTTTAACCACACTGTACAGCTCTCATGCATTTGTATATCTGTGCAGTGGGGATTTAGGTGGTTGTCTTCAAGCAAAAAGAGAGGGACATATGACAGCTCAGGCTAAGAGTAAGGTAGAACATGCAGGAAAAATTAATGAGCTGGCCTTGACCCATAATGCATTCAAAGCACAGCTGGAAGGCAGAGATGATTCACATGCTGTCTTCTACCAAATAGAGTCCAGGATCAGGCAGCGATCGGCCAAGGTGAGTACTTAAGACTTGGAGTCTTGTTTCAACATTACCAGCATTAATGAACTTTTCTCCAGGGCAGCTGCTCACCTGTCTGAAAAAGAATCAGAAGTCAGGCACAGGATTTTCTTAACTCTTTCCTTTATTCACTGGGAGTGAATGCCATAGTGTAGATACCACAAAGTTCACGGTTATCTTCATGGAGATGGAACTTCCTTCTTATTGCTTTTTAGCTGGAAATGATAAAAGGGGTTGCACATGTGCCAGATGCAGCCTTGGTGCATAAGTCATGTGTTACAGAACTCTGACACCCAGATCATTCTGCAGAAGAAAGTGTGCAGTACTGAGAACAAAGATGATGAGGGAAGAAGGGAGATGCAGTCTGAACAAAACTATAAGTGGCCACAATACTGAGCAAAAGTCCATTTAGGTAGGGAGAGAAGAGCAAAATTCTGACTCAGTACGAAGGATCCCAAAACAATAATGAACTGGTGTAAACTTGAGACTTTGTATCTTTCACTCAGCAGATACTCTCAGCAAAACTTCAGGGTGTGGGGGCTGTATTATCCTTGACTGTCTTGAGTACTGGGTTCTCAAAGGCTGGATGCCATTCATTTTGTTCCATTATTATATTATTATTCCTTTTGTTCCATGTCATAACAGAAGAATAGGACATCAGTTTTTCAACTTGTATAATTGTTGAGCCTATATTTCTGCAGAACGAAGCCAAATAGTTTCACCTAGACAGATGTTTTCTCAATTAATGTATAACATGTACTTCATTAGAGAATATTTTAAGAGGAAACATATGCTCTTTCAAAATTGTTTTCTGTTGTTATGGGAACTACAACTGCTCACTTGACCACACAGGGAAAAGAAAAAAAGGGCAATTATTCTGTCTCAGTGCTAATCACAAAATAAGCCTATTTTTTCTCTGTTATCATACTGCAACACAAAGTCAACTTCAGAATAGCCAAATTCTGTTACTGTAGATTACCAGTTTTTCCATAGTCTCTGCTCTGTCTCATTAATGTTCACTAGATGAGGCATAGTATCTCACAAGCAATTAAAAGTATCATTCACAAAGGAAAAACTATCATCTGCGGATGAAATAGCAGGTCACACAGGCAATTACAGCTCCCGTCCTTGCTTTTAAAATTCTGTCTTCATGAAGAGATTTTAGAACACAGCTGTCAACATCTTTTCATTAAAAAATGGGATTTTCAGAAGATTTTCAGAAGAGTTCAGTATGGGCCTAATTCTCCTCCTACTCATCCCAAGGGTGAAACACTCAGTGATTTCAGTGGCAGGAGGGTAAAACAATTTCCTGTGTTTTTGAAATCCCACTTGCTGATACTGTGTCAGGGGAAAAATTGCAGACTCAAGGGATAAAAGTCTTTATTCGTTAGCAGTGAAACAGCACAGGCTCTAGCAATGCAAGGATCCTCAGGCTGCTCCCCCAAGGATTCAGCCCAACCCAGACCTGGAACATCCATGCATGAGAGCAGAGCTTCTCCTCTGTCCTGTCCCAGTTGTCTATGGCTGACTATAGTCCCTTCTGCTGAGAGTTTTCCATAGGGTGAAGATCAGATTTTTCCATGCCAAAACAGGTACAGGAACACAAAAACCCCATGAATCTGTAGTGAGATTTAAAACACATCTGTAGCATATTTGCAGTACTAAGGTAACTAACTTTTCAGGGAGGCAGTGCTATTATATAGTGGAGAAAAATCTAGAAGTAAAAAGGCTGAAACTTTTGTAGTGGACTATGTGGATGTCTGGAAACATGAACTACCCTCCTTTTAGCAGAAACACAGATTTCATCCATGGCTTTGCTAATGCAGAGGCACTTGTATCTCAGCTGGCTAGGTAATATAATGTACATGGAAGTACTGCACTGTTTTCTGCTGGAGAGGGCAAAGGCCTGTGGATAAACATAGACATGTAAAGGAAGTCTGAGGTAGGAGGAAGGAAAAGCTGAGATCACTGAATAGGTCAGTACCTGAAAAACTCCACAAAGCACATAAGTGAATATGTGCATAACCTGGCCATAGAACATGCAGAAGGGGCCATGGTGTCAGCCACAGAGATGGGAACATGAGACAGTCAATAGTACTTTCACGCTCTGTAGCAGAAGGCACTGATATTTGGAAAGCTCTTGCAAGATGAAGAAGAGATTGCAGATGAGTTCAGACCTTTGAAACTCATAGCCAATCCATACCAACACTGGGTCAACCACAGCAGTCAGCATTCTTCACAGAAAAGCCTGTGCAGGGTAGCCATCTCATCAGAAAACTTCTGGTCTACAGCACCAAAGCTAGACCTAAGCTGCTCTAGGTGCACCTCTGCCGACACAGAGCAGTAAAGACAGAATTTATGCAATACGTTCTTGACTCACATGGAAGCTTTATTCTGCCGTAGGCTGTAGAACACAGGGGATTTTTAGAAGAACGTGGAAAACCAGCAGAAACCAGAAGCCGAACTTTGTAACAAAACCCAAATTGCAGGAGATCCTGTATCTCATATCCATATGTTTGCTGCTCAAAGTACATAGAAGCCCTCACACCTATTTTAATAGAAATCCTGTCTGACACTAACAAGTCTCATGGCACCCCACAGTCCTCAATATCTCTGCTATTCGAAGTACTCCCTCATGAAGGCAAAAGTGCTCAAATGGTAGCATTATAGTGAAAGCCAGTATCATTGAGGTAGCTACATCTTCTTCCCCTCCTTTGGTTGTCTTTCCACCTTGTCTAACAGGAGCATTTTCACGGTCTTTGCAGGTACAAAGTGCAGAAACAGTTAGAGTTGGACATTCAAAGCCATCCCAGACTTCCCTGGCCACCACCAGGCCAGGTGGTGTCTGGCAGTTGATACCACATTACTGCTGCTGTGCTGTTGTAGTGGCCTCCTCTTTTTCTAAAGTAATCCCAGTCACATCCACCCTTGTTCAAAACAAATTTGTCTTTAAATTACTTTTTCTCCCTGTGTTCCTAGTGTTTACAATCTAGTGCGAGGATTTCTAAAAGCAGGAGCATGATGCTAGAACTTGTAACTGTGAGGTGTTTCAGGTTCAGTTGATTATGAGGTTTAGTAATCTTAAAATAGGTCAGAAAAATTACTTGAATTTACAGTTAACAGCTGCCTGTGTCAAAAGAATGTCCTTGGGTCCGTGGTACACAAATTCAAAAGAAAGCAAAAAGGCACAACATGTGTGGCATGCAGAACAGTTCACTGGAACTGGGTCACCAGTCATCTCATCCTATGTTTTGTTAGAAAGACATAACCAACAGATCAGTGAAACCAATCTTTTCTGCCATCCCAAATCAAACAACTCCTGTTTCAAAAAAAAAACTTTTGAAGTTTGATATGTAAATCACAACAACTGTGAAAGTCATTCATTCATTTATTGTTGTGAATGCTAGCCCTAATGTCTTTCAGAATAGTCAACGGAATTACTAAGGCTGTAAAACCTCCACCAGCTGCCAAAATTCTTTTGCTTCCTGCAATGAGAATCACAATAACAGTAATACTGAAAGGAAAAAAATACTCACAAAGCTTCACCTAACACATGCTTTGGAATTGAAAAAAAAAGTAGAAGGTATTCAAATTATTATATATTCAATGCATTGCTTCCTTCAGGAAGGTAATACAAATCAGTTCAAGATTTGCACAGCTAGTGTAACTGGGAAAAATGCTCCAAAGCTCATTAGGAAGTGATTTAGAGAAGGCTTCAATATGTTGGTGGTACTTGTATGCATAAATGATTAAGGTTTACTGTTTAGACATTGCTTTGTAAATTAATGACTTAATTAAAGCACATCAAGTGTAGACACATATATATTTTTGACAATTAAAAATGGAGCAACCAAGAGAGCTTATTCCTACTGAGGAGCAGGGAAATTACCTTTTTCCTCAACTGCCATCACAATGTTTTTGGCAGGGTCGTTTGGTTTAGCTTGGTTTTGTTTTCTCAGACACTCTAAAAACTGTGTGTCACCTGGAAATGCAGGTGCAGAACAATTTTCTTTCCCTAGGTTTACCATGCCTTACTTAATGGTCTGGAATGAACATAACAGCTTCCAGCAAACATGTCAAAACTGAGGCTTTTCTCAACACCTTCTCAGGTAATAAAAGATCTGGACACACTGGAAGCCCAGGACCAGTTAATGGCTGAAAATGAGCTGTCAGATCCTGAAGCTTGCAACAAGAAAAATAAAGGGGTGCCTGTCAGAACTCAAATGTCACCTTCACAAGCACTTTCCTGAAATAAGCAACAGGAATGGCTACCTATGAAAACCATTAGTGGAGATGACAATTCTGGCTTCAAACTGACAGCTGAACAATTGTTTCAGTGATCCAGTGATAGAGGATTCAATCTTGAATTCGTAATTCACACATGCTTCTCTGAATGTTAACTTTCAGCCACAGTACCTCAATAGAGAGTCCTGTTCTGGATCCTGGAGACAACCTGTGACTGAAACTATCTGTAAGGCAACTCAGGGAATTTTAGAAGACCAATCAGCCATTTTTTTGGAAGTGACAAACCAAATCCCAAAATATCAGACATTTTAAATTCAGAATAATTACTGGGAATTTATATCATCAAGAGATTGAAGTTAGCTACAAATTGGTTGAAATATGTGAAAGTTTAAAAAAATGCTAACTTTCACTGGAAAGTGAGACCCCAATGAAACAAAAGGGAAAAGCAGAAAAGTGACTTAAAGGATTTTGACATTTCACTCCAACAGAAATAAATATATACTGATGCAGACTTAGGAATAAACTGACAAATGAGTCCTCCAACAAAATAAAATGGGTGACTAATAAGCCTGAAACAAGTGAAGAGAGATATCTTTGCCAGAAGGGAGACAACTAGAAGATGATGCCAAAACTATGGAGAGCAGAAGCTAAGAGGAGGTTTACTGTTGAGAAAGGTGACAAGGGAGTTTGTGTTTATATCTTCTCTGTCCCATGCCTTTGAAATGTTTCTATCATACATTTCACAATTATCTCCCCATTCTTCATGGCCATATTGCTTGGAGCAAGGGAGAAGGAAAGGCCTGCCCCCCATTTCTTTTCTCTGTTTGCAGTGCACTAAGAAGTGAAGTCCACATGGGCAACATGAGAGAGCTGAGACAAAACTTTGAAGGCAACTCGTTGTTGTAGTTTAGGAATGGTATTCTCCAATTTAGTAATACCACTAAAGACCATGTTGAGATAAGAACTATTTACTGAAAATAGTAATGACATAAGAAAACAAGCAGTGACAGCAACAATATCTGTGATGGTGTCTGGAATCACCGGTTCAAATAGAAAGTTTGTATCCTTAGGTTTGGTGGGTCTGAACCTCAGGCTGAAGCCTGGATTGGCGTGGAAGAAGAAAGAGTGACTCTCACGTGGGTTGAAGATAGATGTTTATTGCTCCAGAGAGAGCGCCAGAGAGTGCCCCTGCATTTCTGGTTTCAGCTTTTGTATCAGGAGCATGGGGAGGGGCAAGGGTAAGCCATAACCAATACCAGGTAAGGAGGGAGTGACCAAGACAGAAGGACAATACACAGGACATCTGATACATGATACGGGATGGAGATACTAAAGGCTTTGCCATTCCTGTTAGCCCTTTCCACCCAGAATGTTTCAGGTTTCTGGACAGGGACACAGAATGATTGGCACACCCACCACCAGGGAAAAACCAAAAGGATTAGTAGGGCAGGGGATAATTTAGGCTGCACTATTGTTAAATGCACTGCAACAAATATCAATAACAAAAAGTATAAGGAAATATACAAAAATCCAGACAGCTCCCTTCACCACATTTTCTCCTCCAGACAGAACCACTTCTCCCCAGAAGAGAGTCCTTTCATGCCAGCAATTATGTGAGGTGGTACAGAATAACCTCAATGTCCCAGCCATGCCTCCTCCCAGCTACTGCAAAAAATTAGCCCTATCCTGGCCAGAACCAGGACACTGGTGTGGTCTGCAGGTCCCTACTGCAGTAGTTTTCTCTACTAGCCCTGTGTCCTATCATCACCATCATCATTGCCTCCAACCCCTTTTGTGCTGCTTGGAAAGTAGTGACACTCTGTCTACTTTAGATCTTTCTCAATGTCACAGAACCATTTTTCCTAAACCTTTTCTCTCCAGTCAGGTTTTGCATTCCCATTTTCTTCCTGTTTTCTGGGTTTCATCAGTTTGTGCTTCTTGAGTCCTTCAGCTCAGCCTATTACTAAGATTCAGTCAATGGAGCAAGTAATTTAGCTGGTGGAAATCAGTCTGTCTTCTGATTTGTACCTCCTGCAGACCAAAATACCTTATCCATTATCCCATATTGCTAATACAATTTTTCTGTATTAAATAAAGGAAGTTTATACATTTCAGAACTGACAAAGAATTACATGGGGATTAGCTGCATAGTTAAATCACTACATTGATTCAAAAATGCTTTTAAAACCTACAGGAAGATTACCTGAACTCTTTTAAGCTATATCAAAATAAACTATTCATCTCCCATAGCTCATTCCATCCCGATGTAAGCCATGGAAAAACACTTAGCAGGTGGAAGTCCCTGAAATCCCAGTATGCAAATAACCTGTGTATGATGGAGTGAAAGCATATGCTTTACACATATTTATGAAGATGTATTTGCAGAGCATAACTCAAGAAACGGACTATAGCAAGAGCCAGAGGTCAAAAGAAGTGGGTGGGGGAAAAAAGCTTCACCTCTCACTTGTGTTACTTAGAGGAGAAAAAAAGTGAGTCAGCACCATCTTTAGGCAGCAGGACACTTTGCCAGAACAGAAAGCAGAGACTGACACTCAGCAGGCCACATTGAAATGTACAAACTACGACAGACTCCCCTCTTTTCACAGTACTGTGCTGTTCTTATAAATAATGATCATCGTGCAGTAACCCAGATGATTAACTCAACGTGCAGATAGCTGCCTGGCTTATGTCAAACATACATTTCTACCCACTGCTCCCCTCCCCTGGGAAGCACCTTCTTTTTATCAGACTCTATCTGCAATTGACACAAACTGAAATCAGTTTTGTTCAGCCAGTTCTCACCATTGTGTATTCATTGTTTAGGCTTTGCTGCAAGAAAAAACAGCTCATCTCACTGAGGTGCAGGGAAGAGGATTATAATAGGAGAGCAGGAGCTTTTTAAAACATTAAAAGGGAGGAAAAGTGGAAAACAGGAAAGCGTATTTTGAAAAATGCCTTTTGTAAAATATCCCTTAACTTTTGGCCAAGAGTAACAGATAATAACACTGGTAGGAAAGCCAGACCTGCAGTGCAGAGTACAATAAGGAGAAAAATTAAATATTGATCATGTCTTTTGTTAAAGAGAGAAACAAAGACACAGAGAAAAGAAATCAAGTGAGGAGGGAACATTTTCTACATGGCTAAGATCTTCCTGTACATTTTGAGCGATGTGATGCTCAAAATCAGCTTCTCAGTCAGAGCAGGGATGCAGTTCAGATTGTCTGTCAGCCTTAGATGGTTCAGAGCCAGGGGCAAAAGAGCTCTGCTGGACTGGATTAGACTAGGCACTCTTTTTTTAAACTCCAGACACATTTGCTACCCTACTGTGAGAGTATGGAGACCTTGAACAAATCATGCCACCAGCTTGCAAGCAACACTCACTTTCTGACCCCCAAAACAGTGTGTGGTGCATGGTGAGGTTACTCTCCCACTGTCTGCATACAGTGGATGGACCACCTCAGCAGATGCAGTCCTGCCCACTTCTGTGCACAGAGAGTCTGACAGACTGCTTCAGTGGGAGCACAATTAGGGACATGACAGAGAAAAAAATCTAATGAATTCTGTGTGCTTCCCAGAGACAGAAACTGTTTTGGATACTCCCCTTGCTCCTAGAGGGACACTGATGAGCAGAGGAGGATGCTGAACCTGTAGCAAAGTAAAGCTTTTCAGCTATCAGCTTTTTACCTCAAAGAGTAAAGAGAGAGGATACACTCTCATGTTGAGTGTGTATTCTGCATGTCACAAGACCCCTGGTCTCTGGCTTATCTCCACACTGAGATGTGTTTCCCTGGGCAATGAAGAGAGAAGGCCCTGGGCTGTGTGCCCTGCTGGTGTAAACTGACACACCTTCTCCAGCAGAGCTGTCCTGTCCTGTCCACAGCCAGCACCAACATCACAGGCCTGGGACTGGGTTCAAGCAGGGTTTAACCTGTTCCTTCTCCAGAGCTGTTCAGCTAGACTTCAGGGGATTGGCACTGATTTCTAGTAGCTGAGGGCATGGCTTACTGCTTAAGGAAACTCCCTGAAGGGCAAAGAGCCTTGTCAGAGAGTTTACTGTCTCTGCCAGTCTGTACCTCATCTGGGGATGTAAGCACATATTTGTGTGTGGGTAAACAGACAGACAGATAAAATTTTAAAAAATAATACATCTGTTAAAATATGATTTCACCCACATTAAAGCTTATGAGACCTGACCAGGAGCTGAGCTCAAACTGATGTGGTCTCAAATTCCACATGAAGACCATGGGATCACACCAAAGTATGTTATCAATTTGATTAACACGACTGAAGTTTGGACTCAGCATGAATTTCTAGAGGTCCTTGGTGAATGTCACTACTGTTTAAGCAGAAGTGAGAGACATTCAAGCAGTAAACCTTGATGCTGTGTAACTGTGCAAAACACCGTGTAACATTATTATACTGTCTTCTTAGCAAAAAGAAGCAGTTCTTTTTCAGGAATCCCACATCACTGTTTTCAGCAATTTTCAACAAATAGACAATGTCCACAAAAACCTTGTGGGGGTGGGTCTCAAATATAGCAAACTGAAAGGGCTAAATTAGGGTACATTTGCAACATTTCTGCTTTAAGTCAGCTGAGATAAATGCTTCTGAACCTTGCTGTATTTAATGCTTCCTCCTTCTTCATACCCATAGGCCAGGGTTTTCCAAACCATAAGCACTTTAGGCAGCTTGCAGGGGCAGTCCAGATTGGGAAGAAGAAGACACATAACTTTATCATGCTCTTGTTTCAGGTATAGAGTCACAGAAAGTCTAAGATCTCCAGAGAATGGGATTAGAAAATGAACTGGTACACAGTAATAGCGTAACTATCTGCTACATAACAGGAGAGACAGTCCAGTGAGATACTGTGATGCTCACAGTCTGAATTCTGGTTACCCCAGAACATCCTGCTGCTGCTGCTGAACGTTGTGCTGGCACGATATCTCAGCTGTGCTCTCAGAAATGCACACTGGGAGCCATACCTGCTCAATGAGATGCAGACTTCAGTTTCACAGCAGGGCTGAATGACAGCTTGCAAATGCCAGCCTCTTATGTGGATCCAGACTCCATCTCTCATCTGTGCTGCTGCTTGCATCCTCCCCAGCAGCGGTTGCTTGTGCTTGGTGTCTGTAGGGGGTGGAGGGACTAAAGCCATAGGAGAGAGCTGTGCTTAGCATGCACAAGGCATACAATTGTATTTAAATCAGAGTCAGGAGACTTGGCCTGTCAGACAAGCCTCTGTCATCTGTCTCCAGACAGGACAAATTGCATTTCTTCTCCCTTCTCCAGCCTCACAGGGTGGGGACTAGGAAAAAAGAACCGTGTTTCTCCCTTCTTTTCTTAATGGTTGGTGCTTTACATCCTCACTCCTTGGTCATAGCAATTTCACTTTCCCTCTTGCAAGGAGGAAACCATTTGCTACCTGTGATTCCTCTAAGCCAGACCTTCCAAGGCTTTTTCCAAAGTTTGTCTCCCCCCTATAGTTACCTTTTCTGGAACTCATAGATTTTACAGTCCAAACAGCTTCAACAACCTACTGGCATGCACTGTTCATCATATCCCTTGTGGGACTTCTGACTTCTCAGCTGGCAGTAGGATTTTAGTTGCTGTGCTGATGTGTCCTTTGGGACAGTGTTTCTTAGCTGTTTCACTGGTTACCAACCAACTGGGCTGACCTATGGCTATGCTATCAACAGACTGACTGGTGGTCACATTCTCAGTGCTGTGAAATCTCCCTTGTCTGGGGCTCTCATTGGAAGCAGGCCTTTCCACACAGAGAATTTACTTCCCAGGATTTGCCAGAGCTACCTGTACCATATGGCAGTCTTCTTCATTGCAGGTGAATGACTTAATTCTAGAATTTTCTGGAGTAGAAAGAAAGCTTTTTACAAAGTCTATTTTGATTTCTGGCTGCAGTAGTAATGGTCAGCTGTTGCACCCTGTCTTTGGAGCCATCCCACAAGTCAAATGCCTCAGGAGTTTTCTAAGATGTTTTTGATGCTCTTTATACTCTTAAAAAAATTAAAAAAAAAAAAAAAATTCGATGTCAATGCCATGAAGGCTATTTCACTTTTACTGTATTATCTCTGCAGTAACATTGTTAATCTGACAGTTAACATTCTGCTCCAACATTTCTCAAAGAGGTACAGAATTGGTCTTCAGTGTTTTAAAAATCTTTTGTGACTAATGAGTACAATGTCTTCTGAATTTTCTTGGCTAGAGGGAAAGACAGATGTCCAATGGTGTTCTTGACTTAATGTTCCTCATACCAGATATCCAAAGCCTAAAGCTTTCGGATATGGACAATTTTGTTTGGATCAACATTAAAGCCACCACTGGATACAGAGAAATGAATCATAGCTCAAAACCATGATGCCGTGAATGGTAGCTCCAATTACATTAGTTCATGTGAGACATGGAGAGAGAGAGGAAGATCTCCAGGTCATCTTGCACGGCTTCTGATTAACAGTCAGCTCCTGAGGATGTGATTTTTTTTTTTTTTTTTTTTTTTTTTTTTTTTTTTTTTTTTGCATGGATTAGATGATTACGAGCAGTTATCCTCGGCCATTGTTCTAGACCAGGGAGTACCAAACCCCATAGAGCAAAGCAGCTTCCTAATTAATATTAAGATACATTTTGCCTGTGCAGAAATGCATGCCAAACACTATGAGAAAGAAATCTTCAAATTGAATACAGTTTTCTATTGATGGAAGATTTGTATCTCACCCTGAACCTTGAATGTCCTGCATGCAGACCCTCCAGAAAAGTCTCCCAAGGATATTTGGTACTGTATCGAGGTAGTGAGATATACATCTGGGATGATAAAATATTAGGAAATTGTAAAGAAAGAATACTTTGGAATATTACATATATATTTGAAATATAACATAACATCATTTGTCACCTATTTAAAGATGATTTCTTTATGCTTAATGCTTTCTTTTGAAGATGTATACAGAGCATTCATTCCTCTACGCGCAGACAAAGTCATACCATAAAAACTTATTTCTGAATGATAAATTTCTATATTGCAGTGATGTATAGCACATTTCAAAATATTTGAATGAATAACAGCATGAAGATGTCATTACTGGTCCTGGGCAGTGACAGTATTATCATCTGTAGTTGTTGCAGCTAATGACTGTGATGAGTGGTGAGAGCAGAGGGATACCAAATGCCACGATTTTATACTTAAACCCATCTCACTACAAATGATTAGGATGAACCTTGTGCTAGGCAGGCTATCGAAGAATGTCACAGTGCAAACCTCTACACTCTTCTTCAGATCTTACAGCAGTGACAGTTGTCACAATGAAAATCCAAGGCAAGCTGGACTGTCTGTTGGCAATAAGCTTGGAAATTTTTGCCTTCCAGATCCCTGACAGTGAACTGCAGCACTCTTATACGACTGTTCCTCAGTGCTCAGCACAAAGTGCTGAGAAAGCAGCCATCTGCCACGCCTATAACTGCAGCATTTGAAACCACTGTGTGTGCAAATGGAAGAAGAACACAGTTTTCCCCACCCTGTGAGTGCACCATGTCACATTCAGTCTCCCCACAGAATGAATTATCATATCGGAAGGTAAGCTGTGGGTATGATGGGCATGTCTTGCCCAGGTGTGAGTCCCTTTGGATTTCTCCTTCCATCTGCATGGGGAACACGCGTGGGTGGCTTACCCAAGTAGCCCTCTGGAGAGACCAGCCTCTTCTCTTCTGTCATTCAAACCATTCACTAGATTCCCTTCTGAAAACAAGGCAGGAAGTTTAAGGAATTGCATGTGATACTGTGTGGGATCTTAATTCCTGCCCCTCGCCATTTTACCTGGTTTGAAATGATATGCCAAACTCATTTTGAAGATGTGAATGCTGAACTTTCGCTTCTGTAAACATCAGGCTTCCATTTTTTTCCCCAGCTGTGCACATAAAAAGATACCCACCCATAATGGACTATTTCTAGTATAAGCAAGTTGGTTTAATAAAATTACAGACAGTTCATAGACTTGTTGCACCCACATTCAAAGTGAATTTTTTAGCATACATCACTCAGAAATACTACCAAATATTCATTTAGAAAAACCTATGAATATGTGAAATAATTAGGATGAATCCTCTAAAGCTGAAGTATGTACAGGGAAAAGATGGTAAATAATTCTTGCATGTTCTTGTGCCATCATGCATTACATCATCTATATGATTTTTGGTCTCCCCCTTGGGATAAGCCAGTTATTACCATATGATAAAATGCTGGTCTATCCCTTACTTACATAGGAATTTCAAAAACTGAAGAGACCTAGAAAGAATAGTTTGCAGTGAGTACTTGCAGTGTAATGTCCAGAGCAGACCCATGTTGAGGAAGGAGAGGTACTCCTGCTGTTTCCTGAAATCAGTCTGCTAACAACAGCAAAGCAAGGCAGAAAGAGTGTATTTCCAGACAAAACTAATGGCCTCAGAAAAATGCATCTTTGTTTTCCTGCTGGAATTTGTAAGTGCATATAAATGAAAGAAAATAAACTGCCTCATTTGTTTCACCTACCTCTATAGAAGAAGAGCTGTGAGCTAATTTGGGATCTCTGTCTTTGCCCTCTGACTGGCACAGGGAAATGCTCACATTGGGACATCACTTAAATACCAGATCACAATGTAGGAATATCTCTGAACTAACAGCCATTTATGGCAACAAACACCAGGCAGAGACATTGTGATTCGTGGAATTTCAGACAGGCACCATCCTTAAATTCTGTCACCTGGTATTAGGGGGGGCGATTCCTGGACACCTCCATGCTTACACTGGAATGCCAGCAGCAGCACAAGAACTGATGACACATCCTGTCAAGGGGCCTGAAGCCCTTCCAGGAAGCCCCAGAGATGCCTACGTTGCAGAAATACAAAAGGAATAATGCCTGTTCACCAATGGTGTATAACTGTAGGAAAGTTGGGTCCAGCAAAAATACTTTGTGTTTTGCTCTCTGCATGGTGGGTTGACATCCAGCTCCCACTGCTTCACTCAGCTGCTATCTCTGATCCCTGGAAAGATTGCCTACCCCTTAAGCAAAGGTTTTATTATACCTTGGAATGTGCTGGCCTTCAGGAAGTTGGACCAACCTCCTGGAGTCCTTTGAGAATGAAACCTTGGACAATGGGCTGTTGATGTTTCAAGGCAATAACATTATGTTATTTGCATGCAGGGTCAATTTGGGTATGGATGGTGTTGACACTCACTGATTTTGCTGCATCCCTTAGCATGGACTAGCTCACACAGCCTTAAGGCTAGAGTTTTGCTGCATTTTCCCCTCCCTAAGCAACTGCCCCCTCAGACAGAAAGTTGCCTCCCTACTACTTAGTCTTTCCAAAAAAGTCGAGTGGTACCTCCCTTTTGGGCAGAGTGGTGGCAGTATACAAGGGACAGGGGGATGTTTGTGTCTTTCCTTTCTTAGAAGGAGAGAAAGATGATTTGTGCTGTGTCCTGAAACAGCTCACTATTTATAAGGAAGGGTGAACACATGCTATCCCCTCCTCTTCCAAATGTCTTAGTCTGTGAAAGATCCCGCACAAGAATGCTGCCCATGTATGTGAAGTATATTATGTTTATTTAGCAGGCCCTGGGCGGTGAATGTGGGCACTGCGACAAGCAGTTTGTGGACCTCTGACTCCATCTTTGCATTTTAAATTTCTCAGTTGGGATGAGACTTTACTTAAGGTATTTTTCTCCAATTTTGTCTTAATCAAAGCTGTTTAGTTTTTTAAGAGCTGGTAAAGAACTAACTGCCCAAAAGTTCTTCCTAAGTGTGAGAACTACTGCTTTCTGCAGGTGGTATTTCATTAACAGCAGGAGCACCACTTTGTCTGCCATCCTCACACCTCAAAGCATTTTACAAAATCAAGAATTTGAATGGACTAGCAACTGTGCTTCGCATTTCCTGGAAAGCTTTGACTACAATTGGCAATTCAGTGCACTTAGCTGAACTGGTTGAAATAATGTAACTTAATTCATGGGTCTACTGAAAGGCTGTAAGCACACAAAGCACCAAGCTCCTTCCTGAACTACCTGCCACTGAAGATCACCCAGTCAGCAGGGAGAATCTGTAGTTAGTGGACGATGTTCTTCATGTCTCTCAACAGCTTGGAGTATAAATATATCATGGGCACAACAGGCACCAAAGATTTGGAGAGGCATTTGAAATAACTAAAATCACTTAACAAAACAGTATCTTTGCAAGAGCCAAAGACATAACTCCTATGTGTCAGTCAACCAGAATGCCAAGTCCTATAATTACTTGCAATGCTCACCAACTTTTCTTTTGCCTATCTGAATGCAGATGTAGTATAAATTGTGATGTATCTTTCAGCTTAAAAGAGTGTCTTGACGGGAAATCTTGTAGAAATATGTAAACTTTGTTTTTACTTTCAAGTACCAACGCCTAGTTAGAAACATATGTTATTTGCTTAATAGGTATGGGTTTTGCTACATGCACGCTGACAGGAGAGCTTTTGTTTATGTAGCAACTGTTCCATGGCAAGTCTGCAGGCAAATACCTCCCAGTCAGGTACAATCTGCTCTAGCAAGTTCCAGGATTTTTCTTTTTTTATAATTTTCCTGATGAATAAGCCAAGTTGCCACAATTATTTAGATTCTCCTCAGCATTTACTTTTACTTTAAGTCAATCTTCCTTCTCAAGAAAAGCCATTTCTGACTCAGGCTTACAATTCCCTTGCTCTCTGCAGGTCTGACCTACCTACTCTTAAAATGCACAAACACCTCTTTGAAGCAAACCATTTATATCACCATGAAAACCTATCGCTGTGTCTGTTGTGGCTGTCGATTGAAATTACAACATTTCATTTTCATAATTCTTTAACATCTAGTATTATCTCACATTAGAGGTTTCTCTTTCAGTACAAAGAATTGTACTGTTGATCAGATTCAGAACTTCTGTTTGAAAATTGAAAGTCTGTCACCTTTAATATGTGTGAGTGTTAGCAAAGTGAACAAATATGGTTGCATAGGAGCTTTGCTTATCCTGACCCTGGGGTGCTCATCCAGCCTTGGGGAGCTCTTGGTGTCCCTATGGAGTAGTTCTCTTGAAAACTGTGTTTTGTCTGCACTTCAGAACTACAGTCTGAATTTCAACACTTACCAGAGCTGACGAGAGCTTACTATGACTGAATGTTAGGAAACCAAAGGAGGGAAGTCCTTGACCTTCTCCATATGCCTGCCTTCCACTGAAGCACAAAGTAGATTTTCCTTGAATTAAATGACTGATGGTTATTCTGAAGACCTTTGCTGTTTTCTTGCTTGGATATAGCACACCAGCAATCTGGCTGAAAGGCTGGTGTAACTTCAACATGATTATAAAATCCTAAAATCATGGGATCATTCACACTGGAGAAGACCTTTCAGATCATCAAGTTCAACTATTAACCCAACCCTGCCAACTTCACCACTATACCATGTCCCTAAGTGCCATGATTCTACACTAAACTCTTAGAAAGAAGATCACAGAGATGTTGACAGTGACACATCTAATTTTTTTAAACATCCTTACTCATGTTGTTTTTCTTGTTTCCTAGCTGCTTACTCTCATTGCAGTCCCCAGTTACTGCTGTGTCTTTGGAGACAAGCTGGTTGGATTTTCCTTTCAAAATACTGATCTCTAGCTTAAGTGAACAGAATTTAAATGTCAATAAAAATATTTTAAAAGCATACTATTTCCCCTGTGTCTTTTTTTTTTCTTTTTAATCCATGCTTAGAGATTAAATGTAGTAGTTGTTATAATCTGAATTGAAAAAGAATCCAAAACTGTAGTATTTGCTAATTTTAAGTGCTTGTACAATCTTATTGCACAGTTCAAATATAGCACACCTGTATGTTTATGAACTATCACCTCTGCACAAGGGATAAACACAGTCATTATCTATTTATAGTAGAAACTGTGTATCTTTCCTTGCACAGAAATGCAAAATTTGAAATGCTGGTACATGCCACTGTACAGACAGAAAGGTAAAAAATAAACATGGAAGAAATGTGCTGCCAAATAATCAAAAAATATTTTCTCCTGAGAAATGATTAGGCTAAAACCCTAGAAATTTGAGCAAATCTGATGTAAAAATGCAAAATTAGTTATCCCTCCTATACCTCAAAACTTGCTTAGGACTGGCGTTGTATGTTTATAAAAATACATATGCAGTGGTTCCAGGTCTTCCCATTTTAAACATTAGTGGCACCTTTATCAGCCATTTGAAAACTACAACTGAATCACTGGATGTTTTTGCCATGTTTCCTGATTCTGAAACTTTGCTGTGGGTTTCACAGTCTCCATTTTCTGCGATTTTGTAGTTTTGTTAAAGATTTCATACAGCCGTAAAAACCTCTAAAAGTGTTAGACTGCTTCTTTGCGAATGTAAAAAGGTATAGTTACAGTAGACTTAATTCTTAGTTCATTTCCACAGCAACTAAATAGGAATAATTGCACCAGAATTCCATGAGATTTGCACAGCTGTGAACATGAGAAGGACCAGGTCTTGCTTTTTAATTACTATTTCAATTATCTTTTTGACTTGAGGGTTTGAAATGGAAGTAACAATGAAGATCAAAGGGAAAGGCATGTGCTTATCATAAAGCCCTGCTTTCATGTTGTGGTGTCACAGTGTTTAGAGTGACATCTCTGGCACCTTCCTGATGCATCATCCTCTCCAGGAAACCTTTCAGAAGAGATGTTTGGGCAAATGAAAAATAGTGTCTAAACACACTCCTGAAAGAGACAACACAAGGAGAAAACTCTGCTTACCTCACTACCTGTCCACAAACACATCCCCTACAGAGGGATCTGTGCTCTGTACCCGTATGCAGGTGTAGTATGCCTGTGTTGGGGATGCATGACCCAGTACCACCTGACTCTTTGGGATATGATGCATGGCCTCATTCACCCGGGCCAAAGTCCTGCCTGAACAAGGAGTTTAGATGGGCTGTCAGTTGCAGCAACTGTTGTGTCTGCAGGAAAGCAGATACAGAGAAGGACATAGACCTGGATGAGAGCAAAACCTAGTATTTATCTTTTGCTTTCATTAAAGCAGTGTCCTTGATGTTGGCAATGTGAAGATTAGCTTTTGTCATTCAATCTGTTTGTCCTTCTGTGATGAGGAGGAGAGGCTGGTGCAGGGGCATTAGTGTCTGGTTTTGGGAGTTGAATTTTAATGTTGAACCAGGTAACCTGCTCCCACACAGTCTCTTCAAGGATGGAACTTTCAATGAAAGTGTGCTGCAGGAATCTAAGTCTTGAAGATCCCTCTGGAAGTAATATAATTTATGTCCTGGGAATATCAATTCAACTTCAACATGTATTTGTCTAACCCCTTTTTAGAAACCTCAAGGATATTGATTTTCCTTTCCTTTTTTTTTTTTTTTTTTTTAAAGTTTAACTTGCCCCACATCAAAACTAAAAATCCCAAATCCCTTGTGTTTTATGTATCACTTATCTCCCTGGTACGTTTTCTGTAGACTCAATTATTTATCTTTCATTATGCCAACCCCCAGAATGAGCACAGGTTGGGGGATGAACAGATGGAGAGCAGCCCTGTGAGAAGGACTTGGGGGTGCTGGTGGGTGAGAGGCTGGACATGACCCAGCCATGAGCACTTACAGCCCAGAAAGCCAAACGTGTCCTGGGCTGCATCCAGAGCAGCGTGGGCAGCAGGGGAGGGAGGGGATTCTGCCCCTCTGCTCTGCTCTGGTGAGGCCCCAGCTGGAGCCCTGCATCCAGCTCTGGGGCCCCAGCACAGGAAGGACATGGAACTGCTGGAGTGAGTCCAGAGGAGGGACACAAGGATGATCAGGGGGATGGAGCACCTCTTGTATAAAGAAAGTCTGAGACAATTAGGATTGTTTAGCCTAGAGAAGAGAAAGCTTTGAGGTGACCTACCTGTGGCCTTTTGGTACCTGAAGGGAGCCTACAGCAAAGACAGATGGGGACTTTTTAAAAGGGCATTTTTAGGTTATATATGAAGTTAAAGTTCTTTGCTGTGTGGAGGGTAAGGCGCTCGATTTGGTTACCTAGAGAAGTTGTGGATACTCCATCCCTGGAAGTGTTCAAGGCGATGTTGGATGGGGCTATGAGAATCCTGGTCTGGTGGAAGGTGTCCCTGCCCATGGCAGGGAGGTTGGAATGAGATGATCTTTAAGGCCCCTTCCAACTTAAACCATTCTATTATTCTAAGATTCTATGTACAGAAATTATAATCCAGCTAAAACTGAGTAGAAAGGACAATTCTGCCTCTTCTGTATTACATACAATAATCCATCTAATACTGCTAGCCAAGGAGCTTGTTACTACTTCAAGAACATTTGCCTGCTGTGTATTTTTTTCTGTGTGTAACGCTTAAAGACCTGTCTATAGTCCTGCCTAAGACCCAGAGGTTATCTATTTGTGGAAACGCTGGTACTCCTTTGTATCACAGTGCTGCTATTAGGAATATATAAAAGCACAGTACTGAGAGAAAGACAATTCACCCTGTGAAAGCAGCTCAGCCCTAGACATAGGAAACATGTCCCTGCCATGCACTTGCCTCTGCCTTGAAGGCTGAGACTCCTCCATCAATCACCCCACCCCACCCCACTCAGCTCTCACCTAATCATTACAGAGTAACTTAACAAGAAGTGAATGTCCTTCTGCTGATGGGTAATGGTTTCACTCCTTCCCAAATTATCTTAGCTGAGATTGTCCAAACCAAATAGAGGAGAGCTACACATTCTCTTCGGAGGCCTGGAAGAGCCACACATTCAAAATGATAACAAATCTTTAGATGATTACCAACCACATGACAAATTATTTGCTAGATGACACATCCAATGCACTAGAATTCTCCATCAGAGTCTGCAGCCAAAATATATTTGAACTGCTGTTGCAGAGTAACACTTTCCCTTTCATCTGTTTCCTAGAAATTAGGATAGCCAAATGATGAATGAAGTGTTACTTAGCATGGCAACAAGTAACATATTTTGCACAATAACAAGAATTCCTAAAGCAGGACCAGTTGTTCTAGTACTGATGGAGTTACACAGATGTCATGTCATTATAGAAATTTAATGCTTTGGTTAACTATGAGATATATCTTGTTCTTTCCTAGTTGCTTCCAAGATTCAGAGTCATTGAGAACTTAGTAGCAGTTTTCAGGGATGGTGGAAAATTGGTCTGTGAGCTTGCATGTTACTTCATTGACATGTAATTCCAATTTCTGAACTAGAAAGAGATCCAAGACTTGCTTTCTTCCTTTAATTATTTTCAGACCAGCTGGAAAACTGAATGTTTGAACTGAGGTTTATAAGAAGAAATGGCTCAGGGAGAAAACTCAACTGCAATGCAGAAGAAAGCCCACTGTTGAACAGGTACTACCTATACTTTTTTTTAAGGAGATAGTGAGAAGTTAGTTAATCTGAATCTGAAGAAACTAATCTTCAGAGCTGCCTCCATGCAGAAGTTGAGGCTTAGAAACATAAAGTTGCAAACCTTTGGTGACCTACAGAAATATAAATCCCTAATACTCGTCTTAAAGTGGGTTATCTATCTATCTATCTATCTATCTATCTATCTATCTATCTATCATCTATCTATCTGTCTATCTATCTATCTATCTATCTATCTATCTATCTCATTTTCAGACTCTCTAAGATAAAGCTGCACTTCATGTGCACAAAGAACAACCGCAGGAGGAAATGGATTGGAGAGCCTGCTGCAAAACAGTTTCCACCTACTGAAAAGCCAAGCCCTTTGTCTGGAATAGCAGAGTCTTTACAGGGAATTACTGTGCTATAGTGAGGTATATTCAGCAATTCTTATAGAGGGATTGAAATACCTGAAAGGAATTGCACAGACTTATTGCTTTGAAGAACAATGACAATGCAAGCTTAATATTAACATTTATCCAAAATGTAAGTTCTGTGAAAATAGCACAGTTAATCTCTTGCATAGTTTTCTAAAGAAATGACTACCTGGAAAAACCATTGAAACAAAAATCTTCACACCGGTAAAATTTTCAGGATGTCACTGTGACTCATGTCAACTTCTACAGCATAAATGTAGGACTGGACAACCCCTGCAGAGAGTGGAACAGAAACAACCTGCAAGCCACAAAAAAAGCATAAGAGTAATTTGCAAAGTGAAAGAGAAAAAGGAGTTCTTATCCTTGCTGGGTAGAACAAAAAGTCACAGGTTTCATAATTCATCAGGAAAACTTTTACTGGACCATAGAAAAAATATTCTTAATAGGAATCGATGTAGGGTCCTTGAGAACACTTGAATCCTCACTTTTTTCAGTATAAATATAACTGCATTTGTCCTGATGTGTTGCATGGTGCGATCCAGGCAACTTCTCAGGGCCCATCCAGTCCTCTAGTTCTACAGCATGAAAAAGTAATTGGCTTTGGTTCAGCTCCAAGGAATATCTTCTTGGCTGTTGCTCACTGCTCACCCCCATGTCTCTCCAGAGAATAGTGTTATGATTACCATGGCAGTGTGAGGAAACAAAATGTACCACCTTGTTTCACATGTTGTCTCATGACAAAAAGCATAAACCTGCCAGAGTTACATGGTACTGTGCTATTCTCATAGTTGCTGTGCTGCAGTGCTCTTCCTTGTATGTCCTGCAATTCCACCTCAGCAGGATTTCCATGAAGGTAGCAAGTGGTAAAGCAGCATTTGTCTCCAAGGAGCCCTGAAATGAGGCTGGGTTGCCTAGAGAGGTGTCCAGATGATGCTGGAATCTAATTGTATGCTGATAGCTGGTAGTAGCAGAGGTCGACAGAGCCTTTTCCCATCCACAGCAATAGCAAGCCATTTGAGGAGAGGGTGGCCCAATATTCCAGTGTCATACATTGTGCTGCACTGTGGTGAGAAGTGAACAGGCAGAAGCATGGTATCACAGATGGCAGATAATTGAGTATGTGCAAGGGTCTGCAAGACAGACTTTAATTGGTCTTCTGAACACACAGGCAGAAGCCTGAGTGTTACTACCCACCATCAGGACAGACTGGTTGTAAACTTGGCTGAACTAAAGAAATAAGGCACATTCCAAATCACTCAATGAGCAAAGAGCCATCAGACAGCACCACCAGTTAGGAGGCTTATCATACATTGTGTTTCTGCAGGTAGACAACTTGAACTGTGAAAATCAGGTGCTAGAATCTCCAAAAAGGAGACCTGTTGCCAAAGGAGAAATACTCCCTAAAGAGTTGGTTTTGGAAAGAAAACGGGATGAGAAAGGAGGAAAGTGAACCGCCTAGCTGGAGGAAAGATCCCGCAAGTGGTGGAGGACTCTAGTGATAAGAGAGACAGTTGGAGAAAAATGAAGTTAAATGACATGGTCCTCAGCTGCTGATGCCAGAGTTAGGTAGCTCTAGGTTAGGCAGTGGGACAGCACAAAGCATCACAACTTTCTGCCCAAGTATCCCGCACAAGCAAAAACCTCACTTCAGGGAGAGCAGTTGAGACCTCACAAATGTAATGCCAAAGAGCAAATAATGTCTATGTAAGATATCAAGAAGGGTAAAAGCTCTAATCTTTGTGATTTTTAAATAAACCCTGGTATACAGATCCATTACCAACTGTCATTCACTCTATCTCTCTATGACACCAAACACCACAGCAGACCCACTGCACCTTTGCTGAGGACAATTCCCAGTTGCAGTGAAGGAGGACTGGTGTTACACGGTTTAGGGCTTGATGTTGGAGAGGGTGCCTTGCTGGCTATCCATTCCTTCCCTTCAGCTCAGACTTTACAGTGACAAATTCCAGACCAAATATTATCATGGAAGAAATGGAGGGATATTTTATGTGCTCAAAGAAGTACAGCCACAGGAATATATTCTTCCTGTGAAGGAAGAACATGCTTTGTTTCTGTAAACACTTTTGAATATTAATAGTTTAGTTGTCTGCACAGTAAGAAGGCAACCATATATATCACAAAATGCTTGAAATCATCACTCAGATCAAAGATAGTAAATAGCTATTTTTCTCTGCCTTGTGACTGGGAATAAAGCAGTTTGGTGTTTGCTTTCCCAGCTTCACATCATCTTGTATTTGGCAGAACATGGCACATGCTTGCTGCACTAAATAGCCACAAGGTAATTCAGAAGGAAGCTCAAAAGGCTCAAGCACTTTACAGTCTCATAACACACTTGGCAAAAGCTGTAGCATTACAGAATCGGAAAGCTATCTAAAAATTAACAGATATTATCAATAAACTGTGTGACTTTAACTTTAGGATTTTTATTAGTTACAGTCTACCTATAATGTGAGTGTTTATGCACCTCAAATCACTGTATTCTGTCTGAGTGTGACATTAACCTTGACATAAACCGAGGAAGGTGTGATTGCTTGTTTTAAGGACAACACTGGTACTCATTTGTTCATTAGGTAGAGAGGAGAGGGATAAGACATTAATATATTACATATTAAATAACATTAATGCATTTCTTACAAAGTACTGGATGCTCTTTTCTATATCTGTTTGTCCTGCATTGCAGTGAGATGTAATCAACAGTCTCAAATGTACACTAAGATCCTATATTCAGAAGCAATTACTAAGACTTTGTCATTGCAAATGACAGACCAACATTAATGCTCTACTGTGGAACTAAAGTACAATGTATGTGACATTCTGAAGTGGTATTTGGTTATATTTCCTAGTCACTTTAGTGGAACTAGAATGACAATAATGCTGCTTCATCATCATCATCATCATTGTTGTTGTTGTCATCAAAGGATTCACTAATAAGGTTTTCCTCCCAAATATCTTTATTTGTGATAAGTACCTCTTCCTGTACTAAAAATACTGAAAAAATGGTTGTTTAATATTTTGAAGTGTTGAATTACAACACTTTGAAATATTGTTAATTAATATTTAAAATCAATTAAATAATATATTTCCGAGTTAGTTAGTTCGGAACCCTTAATTTTATTTCCCTTTTTTATTGTGGAGGAAAACTGTTGTTCATCATTCATTCAAATTCAAACATTACGTATTACAAGGTCAAGATTAAGTGCATGCCAATGGGTGGTTTTTAAGGGATATTGCAAAGCCAACTGTAAGCAAATTAATGCAAAAACAACAGGAAATTTCCTCATAATCTTGGATAATTCATCCAAGAGCCAAACAATTCTTTAGACAGTAAGCATAACCTATCCATCTCTGTGGGAGAAGTTACACTAGGGCAGGGTTGAGACACTAAAGTGAGAATAAAAGGGCCCTGCAGAAAAGAGAATCAAAGACGATATAACACCTCCATCCGCACTTTTCAAAGCAAGGACTTCTTTTAAGTCATAGAGGCAATAATAGCTCTATGGACAATAAAAGCACAAAACAGGTAGTATCTACTAAGTTGAAAACTGCATCTATACTTGCTTGGGCTTTTTCTGATGAAGGTAACACCACTTGCCTGCAACACCCCTGCAATTTAAGGACAGTGTTGCCAAGCAGGAGGTCTCCCAGGCTTCTTATGGCACACTGACTGGTACAGGGCTTTGAAATTTCTGCCTTTGATACTCCTACATATTCATACAAAGCCTCTCTAGAGTACCTTGACTTTGTGTCTCATTTCATGAAGTAAGCATCAGTAAAAACAGAAGTATCAACTGTATGTGTTTAATGTCCTCAGAAATGTTGGAATAACCTGCCCTTGTATCCTCTGATCCTAAAGTGCATCCTTTGGGAAGGACTTTCTTAGAGGCAGCAGGGCAAAGTAAGTTTTGCCACTTGCTGGTGCTGAATGCTTTGGGCTGTAGCATAAAAACGGCTGGATGGGTGAACACAAGTAAAAGTCTATTTGTTTTCCAGGCACAAAACTGCTTGCACTTTTTACTTACACAGCTGATTCTGGCTGAAGACCCAATAATAAACAGTTTCATTAAAAAAAATCTTTTATGTGAGGCAGTTACCCTTTAAACACAGTGGAAAATTTCTGTAGAGATGCTACAGCAGGGGCAGGTGAGGCAGAACGCTGTATCCTCTACAATAAAAATACAGTCTCCCAGTTACTGTGTACTTGAAAACCTTGGTTATCCAAACCCTGGCTAACTGCAGCTCCCAGGCTGATGAGAAATCTGATGATAATGATGATGATGATGATGATGATGACGATGACGACAGTGGCAACAGCAATAGTAATGCTTCCAAAAAACCAAAGAAAGACAAACCAAACCAAACAAAAAAAATGCTAGCAAACAAGGCAAAACCCTTTTCCCTGCAGTTCTAAGACTATATGAGTTTTTCTTGTAGCATTTGCAGACTCAGAAGGTTCATGTTTATCTGAGTCATGAGAATCTGAAATAAATTTTGTATTCAGATAATTAAAGTTACATTGTATAACCGATCCAGTTATAGACCAAAGAAGAGGGAAAAAGGAAAATTGCCTCACTGTGGTGGTGCTGAGAAAAAACTCCTCACCTATTTATCTTTTATAGCTCTTTTTAAAAATTAAGTCAGTTATGAGCAGGGAGCAGAGAAGTACAATATATCATGACTGCATTATTTGTATACTGTCTAAATACAGAATTGCTATGCCTTTCTCTTGAACATTTTATTTGAGGAGAGCAGCATACATTTGCTAGGAAACAAAAGAAGCAATTCTTTTTGCAATGACCTTGTGCATAATGCTCAGCTACAGCAAGGATCTGTCTCTAATATGCAAGTTAAATCCTTTTAAGGTATGAATGCAGCATACAAAATGCATCTTAGGCTCAAGTTTTTACAAACCTCTTCCTTGCTCACAGTGTCACACACAGAAGAAAGCAAAGCAAAACAAAGCAAAACAAAAAACAAAACAAAGCAAAACAAAACAAGACTTTGAATGCTTCCAAATGGGTGAAAGGATAGCAAGAAAAGGAGATATTTTCCAGAGGTAATACGGGGAGAATTTGCATTGTAGCAACATTCTCATGCCTTAAGGGACAGTAGGGTTGCTGCTCCGGAAGAGGCCTGTCTGCAGATGGACAGTACAGCACACACTGCAAGGCTCTTCAGAGAAGCCTTACTCTGGGGACACTCTGAGATCCATTTCTGCTCTTTTCTGCTATTGCTGGTCACACAGGACATCTTGCTGACCTCAGCAGTGCTGCCTGCAAGAGCTGAGGATATGCTGAGCAAGATACATCGTCCTTCAACGTCACCGATCTTTTCTGCTTAAAAGATTGATGAGGAGAAGTGCAGGTCTTCAGCCACCTACAGTCCTTCCCCCAGCAGCAAAGGAAGATGGTGTGGTCCAATGTTTCTTGAAACTGAATGGAAATTAGGGGAGGTATCCGAAGACTGTACAGATTTGAAAGTTCTGCTGGGCATTTTTTAGTGGCAGTGGCCCCTGTTTGGGACCAGCAGTCACACTTCTCATTTCTCCTCTCGGTGTGATTATGCTGCAGTCATTGGTGGTATAACAACTCCTTCTCCAAAACAGGTATGGTTGGTGGTTATGTGGGGAGCACATAAGAAAAGTTTTCTTTTTGGATAAGAGATTAGTTTTGTAGCACTGGTAGTTAAATTAATCTAGTTTTTTATTAGAAAATCAGCATGATTGAGGTATATAACTTGCTGGCAGAATTTGGCAAAATTTGACAGCAAATGTTCATCTTGACTGCTGTTCCATTTTGAGGAGTACCATTCAGGGTCACACATGCCAAACAGATTTAGACTGTGTGTGTATTCTTCTGAGGAGATATAGCTACTTGGCCTTCCTCCATATGAATCCATCTTTTAGTTTTCAGACCCAGACCTAAGCAGCCATGTCATACATACCCCTCCTTCCTTTTCACTAGTCAAATCCTTCCTGAAGGTACCACATCATCTGGGATGGATCCTCTTCTGCTCAGTCCAAGAGAAGACATCACTAATAAGCTGACCATCAGATGATTTAGGTTCTTCCTAACAACAATACCAATGTTTCTAGAAAAGAATTAAACCTCTCAATGTGAGCCAAGTTCTACAATCAAAACAAAAATTGAATAGACCTGTCCATGTTAACCACTTTGGTTTTCTTTTGCTTTAAATAGAGCTTTCTTTGCAAGCAGGAAAAATATGAGGTAAGTATGTATTTTTCTGTTGTATTTGTCATGTAACACAGTGCTGGGGATCTCCAGGGAGTGGAGCTGTGACCTCTGTCAGCTGATGGGGGCAGAGTCCTCCTTCTGAGCCAGTATCTCGACCAACTGAGCTGCTGCCATGCCAGAGTACACCCTCTACCTGGGGCTGTTAATGGGAAACAAACTGCCATGTATTTTCCTGTTGTTCATTTGGAGCAAGAGAAAGCAAATGAAGGCTCTAAGGCCCTCTAAGCTGAGGACAAAGAATTCCATGTTAAAAGTTTCCAAAATAATGTTTATCTTGAACTCTGCTACTCAAAATAACACTGCAGGCTGGAAGGGAAAAAAAGAAGCACAAACAACCATAAACAGCCAAGATATTTTCTTCCTACATTATATTTGTCATTCTCACAGGAATTCCTTTACTTTTCTTATAGGGAGAGCAGAGGTTACAAGGGACTCACCCTCAAAGATGAAACAACAAAAGTGCTTCTTCCACTTGAGTATAACCTGTGTGCAAACTGATAAATTCCCAGCTCATCTGGCTTGTGTCTTGCCATTGGCTATTTAACATGATAGAGAGGCAGTATCTCAGCCATCAGATTTTCTTTACTGATGGCTAGTTCACATATCTTCAGCAATGCAGTTCTAGGAGAGTCAAGGCATTTGCTAGTGGCAGTGAAAGGCACTTTTTTCCTGCCCTTCTGTGACTTATCGCATGAGGTCAAAATCCATGCCAGAGCCTGGAGACAATGACTGCCACCCAGACCAGGAATCATCATTGTAATTGCCTGTCAGGACTATGATAACTATCTGGTTCTAATTCTTAAAAACTGTCTTCTTGCTGTAAAGTTACAGTGTTTTGCTAAGCTGTAACCAGTGCTGGTAATGGCTAACTCTTTCATTGTATAGCTAATTTACTAGGTGCTTTCCAAAACATCACCTGAAGGGCTGTTTGCTTTAAATTGGTTCAGGGAAAGTGGCAAGATAGGACAAGGAACTGAGCTGCTCAACTGAAATATATGGTATCAAGTAGGGGCATACCAGAAGGTGGCAAATTCACATTTTTGGGACATTTACTTTTTATAAGTGCTGCAGAACTGATCTCTGAACTCGGATATAGTAGGGTGGGGCAGCCGCATGGCAGGAGCCCACAGCTCTATACATAAAAGCCCACAGATAGAAACCTACACAAGCCATAGTCAGCACTGTCTCACTGCAGGAGATGCTGCTAATAGAATATGCTGAAATGAAGAGCTCTGCCCTCTGTACTCTCACCTGCACCTACCTGAAATTCCCAATGTGCATGGAGCCAACCACCTGATGATTGCAGCCAGAGAGGGAGAAGGGGGCACCCCCGAAGAAAGCTGGATCATCACCTCATAAAGGATCTTTGTCAAAACCAACATATTCCCTCTCTTTATTTCTTTTATATTTCTCATTTTATCTATAGTACTGGGATCACAGTATCATCTGGCCATGGAGAACTGGGCCCAAATCAAAGGCCTTTAAGAAAATGGAGGGATCCAGAAACAGAGCAAAGTCCAATCTCAAGCAAAATGCTGATTCCCAGGGACAAACAGCAACAGCAGGATGCATGGATGCAGCTCATAGCCACAGGTGGGCAGCCACTGAGGTGAAAGTTAATAATGGAGCTAAAGGCACAGCTCAGACCATCATGATAGGCTTTAAAAAGGAGCAGACCAAACAACAGTCTGCATTAGATGTCTGGGAAGCAATGGAGTTGTAGGGAGCCCATCTTACAAAAAGCTGAGCATTGTACAGGTTTGTGTGCTAGAAACATGGCTAAGAGGCACTGAGGCTGACAAAAAGGTTATCCACAGAAGAGTAGGGGTGATGTTTCCTCAGCCCACTAAGTTAGTCCTGTCAGGAATGTAGGTTTGGGACAGAGACATAACTCTGTTTCCTGGGAAACCTATTCTAAAGACAATCTGCGGGAGATTATATCTGTCTTGCCATTTACACCCTTTTTTATGAATCCACTGATGTTTGGTCTAGTTTTTGCAGATAGGACACTGTTACAGTGCCCTCTACACATCCAGTAGAGCAAAAGCTTGGGTATCTAAGTGAGAAACTGTGGCTAAAATAGAGTCAAGGTGTGATTTATACTCCAGAGTATGCTACATCGGGAGCAGAATGTCCAGTTTGGTGTCACCTCACTCTGTATCTTCTCTCAGAATGTATTCTGAGTCAGAATGAGTCCATGGCCCTTGCATCAGCAGTTGTGATAAGCAATTGTTAACATAGTTATGTGTTAGTAAAGAACCTTTAGGATATATTTAGTAAAGATAAGATACTTTTCTGTCCCATTTTATTTGATTGAGTTTTCCTTCTTATAGCAAAGTGCAGCTGTTTCCTGTACTACAGAAAGAAAAGTAAAAACAGACAATCAATTTAAAAATAGAAACTTCTTTCCTGCTGTTTTAGGGGAACTTTGCCCAGAATGTACTATTTTAGTATTGATTTTTTTATATTTTTTGTTGGGATAGGATATATGATTTTGAAACATTTATTTTTGTCTCATATATTCAGGAGTGAGGGTATAGATGAATCATGCAACCCACTGGTAATTCTTTGTCTTCAATCACAGGAGCATTTAGTACCTGTGAGGGTTACTACTTTCTTCCACAAGAAGCAGGATTCAGAATCTGCTAAATGTACAAAGTGCTGAGAAGTTGCCTAGTATGACCCAGTACTATGCAAAAACCTCTTCCAGTTCCTGTGCTTCTTCCTTAGGGGAAGCCAAATTGAATGCTAAAGTGTATTTGGTTAACACTGAGAGCTGTACAGAGTACAGCTCTAAAAAACAAAACCAGAACATAAACAGCAAGGGGCCAAGTTTCACAACAGACTACAAAGAAAGACAAATACCTTATGCTTGACAAAATCACAACTATATTTGAAGTTCTCTTTTTCAATAATCAGTTTGTTGGGTCAGAAAAGGCAGTGACTGGAACTGATCTAGTCTTCTGTCAGGGTCAAGATCAACTCTGGGCAGAAGGAGCTGACTGGGATCAGATCATTTAGTAGAGCATAAGTGGAAGACCTGCCCTATCCCTTATGCAGAGCTCAGCCCCACCTCCCCCAGTAATGGGTGTATGTGGGGCCATGGCTATTCTTTGCCACAATTCCCCTGCGCTGGATGGTGAATTGTCTCCTGACATGTGTGTTTGAATAGCATTGGGTCCCATCACAGAGATGCACCCAGGCAATTTGGACAACAGATATCTCACAGATAAAACCTTTCCTTAAATTTTTTTTAGTATTTAGTTGAGTTTGTCTTTACCTTTAATCTCCCTGTTTTTTTTTTTTATTTTTTTTCACCAAAAAGGTCTTTTTTGTCATTAGAATCAGTGCAAGTCATCAGCTATGAACTCTGCCTACAAATCTTCATGCATTGAACATCATACCTTGTGCAACAATATGATGTAAAACTGATCTTCTACCTGATTGTCTACCTGCTATTACAGGCCTACATACGCATACACACACACAGGAAGACATTAATTTCATGCAGATATCACACTTTAGGCAGGGAGGAATTGTCAAAGAAAAGTAGGCAGCAGAAAATACACAGAAACCAGAGTTGGTTTCTACACCACCGACATGATGGTGGTCTGAGTGCAGACTGAGGTCACATCACCAAAGTGAGCCCTCATGTTGCCATCCAGTCTCCTCTGCCAAGGCTACCTGAGGCAATGCATGCATAGGAAAAACCATATCAGTCCATTGCATTCCCATAGAGAATTCAGCTCTTCATGGCCTGATGGGGCAAAGAGGAAAGGAGAACATCATTCACCCACTTGTTTGGTGTGGCATGTTTGTGGAGTTCTATCTGTAAGAAGATCCTGGTTTGGACCACAGGGGAAGAATGTGAGGAGTCAGCTTGCCTGCTTTACATGAGCTAAAGCTGCTTGGACTCCCACAGCCACAAATGAGGCCCAAGGGAACTCTGTGAGGAACCCTACAATCATCTCACTGTATCCAGCCATGCCTGTCAGACTGCTTCCACTGTCCACAGTGAATGGACTAATGAGTTCACCTCAGTGACAGCACATCTCTGAGTGTACTATTTAACAAGACGTAGAAAGTTGTCCATAAGGAGAAAACTAGTTACTTGCTTGTTAAGGACTGAAAAGCACAGATAGGAGTAGAGTGAAGAATCCTGGGGCCCAGGATGTGAAATTTTAATGATCCTGTTCCTACCAGCAAGGCAGAGGAGAGGAGTTTTGCAAAGAGGAACTCCAAAGGACATCTTTATGTCAGTAAGATGAAACTAGCCTTTTCGAAATGAATGCCAGCCTGCTGTATAGACATAGTTACTTGGCTGAACCATTTCCTGGGCCGTTCAGGCTCTCTGGAAGGGCAGCGCAAAGCACAAGAGGTGTTGGTGCCTGAAGCAGGGAAAACCACAGCTTTGACCCTGCAGATAGGCCCTCAGCTGATGACTATAGCTCCAAACCCCTACAAAAGTGAGCTCAGCCTTGGGGGATGGGTGGTTGGGCACCCAGGGAGGCAGCCATGGGCACCTTCCCCGCATGAGACAACACGGATGCAGAATTGAGCCCTTTGTCCAGGAAAAGTAAACACAAGGGACTGTTTGGGTAGGTCTTACTGGTGCTCCTGATACCTGTTGTTTTACTCTATACTTCTATTTTATTTATCTTATCACTATTTATCCTATCACTATTAGAAGATGAGGTTGTCCTACAGCCCTCAATCTTAGAATCTCACAGAAGGCAATATTCCTTTCCTTCCACGTCTGCCATGTTTGCCACCCTCACTACATTCACTCTTTGTTTCTGTGGCTTCAGCAAGAAAAGTGACTGGACCCCAAACAAAGGCTTTGAGATAAACAATCTCACTACATCAGAACTGATGTTTGCTCAGGATTTCTGAAGGCTTTTATCAGGGCTGTTAGAGAAGTAGAAATGAGGCGCATAGGTCTTGTCATAGATTAAAATGTGGTTAATAGGTAGGAAATGAACAGCATACAAGACCAGACATTTTTCAGCAAGAGAGCAGGGTTCTGTCAGGAGAAGCATTAGGCCACTGTGCCTCAGCCTGCTTTGTCTTGATCTAGAAGAGGAAAGGGACTAGTTTGGTGGCAGATTCCCTGATGATACACCATGATTTAGATTAACGAGGCATGGAGAGCCTTATGAACAACATCAGAAAACCCTTAGTGAAAATGACTATTTGGCCACCCAATTGTAGTTAAATTTCAGTTCAGGGAAGGGCATTGCAAACTGGCAGTGCACAATGAAAGAAACAACTGAAGCAACTTGAATATACTGGTGGGTTCTGAGTTACTCAAAACCACCCTGCCTGCCCAGCCAGAGAAGGATAAAAAAAAGTAGTTTTCCCTGTGGGCAGTGCATTTTGGAGAAAGAGGAAAAAATTATCTGTGTCAGACGAGTCAGGAACAGAATAGTAAACAATCTGAAAATTTGGGTGCAAATCCAATGTGCTCATCTTCATCTTGAAGCTTTCATTGAGGTCCCTTCATCTTGCCTGCTTAGATTGTACAGTTCTGGTCTCTTCCAACATCTTCTGCCATTGCTACAGCTATATGTTGGCTACAGATAGTTACACTTTTCCTTTTTCTTTCTTTTAGTATCCATAAATTCTGCCTTAATTACCTTAGTACCTTATTACTAAGGAATGTCTTGAGGTTTTTTAAGGCCTTTGGCTCCATAGTTCATGCTTACCCAGCTATAGCTGTAACAGAAAATAAACTGAGAGTCCTTATTTTCCAATAACTTTTGCCTTTAAGACCAAGACAAAAATACTATTTAGCATCTGTTCAATGGGACTGTCCATTTCACATTCTAATGGTCTAGTTCAGACACTGTCTTGAAAACTTCATAATTCTGATATACAGCAAATAATTTATTATTGCCCTTGGTATCCTTGACTATTTGCTCTTGAAATTTCCTTTTATCCTGCTTCCACTCTGGCAGGTAAGACACAAGCCGATGATTAGTTTCCACTCCATTAGCATTACAAGAACTAGATTTCCATTTCTTAAATGATATTTTTGGTATGAATAAATCCCTACTCTTTGCCATTTCACCAGAGTGGTTTTTGTTTCCTCTTTTGCCTTCTGAGTGATACATCCTTCCTTTCACTCTGTGTCAATCAAAGGCTGCTACTATTACAGATGTATGCTGTTGCCTAATGTGTGTGTTTCAATGTTAGTTATAAGTAATATGCAAAAATGTGTTACATGCAAATTCCATTTTCTCCCATCTCAAAACCAGTTCCAAAATACTGTGGAAAATGTGCTGCAGTGCATAGTCAGATACACTGAATTTCCTGAAACATTCATCACCCGCTGCAGACAAGTGCTTTTGTAGACCTTTCCCCTTGAGAAATCTCTGCTGCCTAGGATCCCAAGGAAACCAAATACTAGGAAACCAAATACTTAGGCATCAGGCTACATGCTGGGCAGAATTGGCTCATCACACAATGATGAGCTCCAGATCTAGGCGTTCATCCAAGAACAGTCACACAGATTCTGCTAGAGGAAAGTATAGGATGCAAGGAAGGGTGCCTTGCTGTCTGTGCATAACAGGGATGTTGAGACACATGAGCAGGCAGAGGGGCTGCAGAAGTCACTTGGATATCAGGACTGCATTTGCCAGTCATCAGGCTAGAAGTTCCTGCAGCTTCAGTGTTCAGTCCAAGTTCTCCCATGCCCAAAACACATCTTTTTCCACAGAGATCTTCATTTAGGCAGAGTGTGGAAGCAGAAGGGCAAGTGAACAAGCCAAGGGCTGCATGTCACTGGCAGCAGCCACATGAAACGCAAGGCCTACCTACAGTTTATAGGGGTACCAGAGTCTATGTGTATAGTTTCTAGCATAGCTCCTGGGAACAGCTCCTCAAACCAATTTGTCTCAAGCCATTGAACACTTTCCTTCTCTCATAAATAGTAATCTACAACTTCAGAACTGTTAGTATGGTATCATCAAGTACAGCAACCTAGCAAAGAAAGAAATAGGAGAGACCAAGGACTTCTGTCATTTGTGGATTACATGAATTGTGCTGTCAGATATAGTTCAACCCAATCTGCTGGCATTTGCAGAAGACACAGACAGATATCCCATGATTTTATCAGGACCATTTTTAGGTTCCAGGGCACATTTAGAGGTTTTTGTTGGACCAAAAGAAACTTGGTACTCAAATAAAACCAAACCTAGTTACTTTCTAGTCTAAGCAAAGTAGCTCTCCCAGTGATCTGCTTCTTTGATGGGTATAACAGCAAACACTATCATTTTGTTTTCAACAGTAAGTCATCACCACTGTCTTAATATCCTTCAGAAAGCAACGTTCCACTGAAATGGGATGGAAAAAAAATTACAAGTGGTGAGTCGTCCTGATTTTAAAAAGTAGAGCCAGGAATTTAAAACAGTTTTATTTTTCTGATGCTCAAAGACTAAGAAGCAGACAATTCTCATCTGCTTTCTCAGACCAATTGGCATAATAAATGCCAAGTTTGTTGTAAACTCCCCAGTTTACATCACGTGCAGAGAAGTCCAGGTGAGTAAACAAATTCCAGAAATTCATATTCATCAATAGGCTTCCAAGATAGTTTGCGATGGATTCAGTATCAGCCCTGAAAATACTGCAATTTCTCAACAGAACAAGTAATTTAACTTGGCATTCTTCTATATTTCTATTTATGAGGGAGTGATTACCTGTGCCTTACACATATGTCTTTGTACTGACTACTGTATGCATTCCACAGAGTATTCATCCCTTTCTGAAACCTTTGAACACAGCAAATTTTCTCTTCCCTCAGGTTACCATAATGCTGGTATTGCCTTTAGATACAGTACAGTTCCCTGTTTTGAAAGCCACAAGAAGTTCCTGGACCAGTGATAGTGCTTTGCAGAGGAAATTTGCTAATTTTGAAGAGAAACTTCAGTGCCAAATATATTTTTCATCTTAAAAGGGGCAAGGAATTGCTTATTGTCATCTTACAGTGTAGAGGCAGGCTGAGAAAAGTATTCCTGAGACTCCAAAATCAGAAACAGTGGAGGTTTAAGTGGGGAGTGGTAGCTGATGGTTTCCAGTAGTGGACCAAGATTTATGAACCTCACATGCTGCATTAAATCATGCATATCAGTCTGTGTTGTTCACACCAGGCTGTGACCACTGGCAGTGCTCCTTTGGGCCTGAAGCTAAGAGTGGGAGAGACTTCTTTTTGTGACCCCATGCCCAGAGAGAGAAAAAACTGAGCATTTCCCCTTCAGCTGATGTAGCAAAGCAGAAGGAAATGAAGAGGGGCAGATGCAGTTGCCTTTCTGAGAAGTACAAGGAACTAAAAGCACAAAGATGAAGCAGCCAAGCCCACTTGGGATTGTGTCCTTGGACTGCACACCCCTGCATTTTGCATACCCTTCCAGAGGAAATATTGAGGAGGTGCTCAATTCTCCCGTCATCCAAACACTGAAAATCAGGAGACCTCTGAGAGGGTTGTGCTGAATGCTACATGTTTGAAGAGGCCTCTGTAATTCTGGGTGTTAACTGCTGCAGCTCCATCTTCCATCACAGGCTTTGGAGCCCAGCCCCAGGGTTCTGCAGGCTGCTGCAGAAGTGGCAGGGATACCTCACACCTCAAAGGGTCGGATCAGTGCCAGTGGTCTGTACCCAGTGCCTCACTACAGACTTGCAGTGGTAATATTATGTAACTGGGTTTCAGGTAAGTGCTTTTCCTTCATTTTCCCATGGTTTCTATGGAAACCAATCCCACAGCCCCTGTCAAGTGAATGCAGAAACCACAGCATGGTTCATAAGTGGGAGATATGCCCATTTTCTATGCTGGCCAAATGTTTACTCCACTTGCATTATGAGAGTTTCAAGACACGCAGTCAAAATGCTACATGCTTTGGGAGATCCTGCTTATTCCAGTGGGGCTGCCTATGCTTTATTAGGTTGCATTTTTCAAGAAATAATTTGTTACATCTGCCAATTTTTGCATGTGAAACTAATTTATGTACATGACAATGTTCAGCTCAGCTCTGTAGTTCAGCAGAACATGGTGATAGAGATCTCCTGGCACAAGGTCCCTGTAGTTCCCACATGCATTAATTTATTCATAGGAAATGCAAAGATGGAGTTTTGTAAGAATAAAAAGTGATTCTTAAGTATTCAGTCATTGCTGAATATTTATAACTGATGGAAAAAACCTTCTTTAAAAAAGTAGGTTGTAACCTTTAATGATGGCAGACTAGGGATGTCAGAAATCTCTGACCAGAAGCAGAGATTTTCTGTGAAATGCTGCTTGCACAACACGCCTGACAAAGAAGTCAGCAAACTGCAGGGAAGAGGGATGATGCCTGGGCACTCTATTCCTTACAGGACTTTGGCAACTTTGGCAACAAAGCCTAGTCACTTCCCTCTGCACCCACATCTGACTGCATCCCTCACACCCCTCTCCCACTTGGCTTTCCTTGTTGTGTGGCTCAAACTCTGCTGCAGCAGAAGACTTTTCGTGTAGAGGCAAGCTGAGTGACACATACCTTGTGCACAGTGAACAGGAGGTACCCAGTGTAGCTTTCTATGAAAAGTGTGTTCAAGGCAGAGAGGGAGTAAATTGTAAAATTCAGCTTTGTCAAAGCTTCAGACTGCACAGGCAGCGAGAGGCTTCCTGCTCCCTCCTATTTGGCAAGCACACTCAGGCAGCATCTGATCCAGCAGCTGTTTGAAGCTGCTGAAAAGGCCCCTGCTGCCTTTGTGAAACAGCTGACTCATGCCTGAGTAAAGACTGGTGGAAAGTGGTCATCTGAAGAGGATCCTGCCCCTTAAACAGAAGGATTTTCTACATGGAAGATAGGAGAGCTAACTAAGTCAAGCCCTCTACTTCCCAAGGAGTGATTTTTTTTAACACAATTGTAATTAACTAGAGATAAACTGGAGCAGAAAGACAATAGCAGCTTCAACAAATGAAAAATATTTTTTGCTCCTTTTTCTGCAAGGAAAAGGTGACTTTACAGTTAATAAGTGTGAGGATCTTAAAAACATTTCAATGTAATAAAGCCTGTTGCTCAGGACAATATGCTTCCTGTAAAACAGCAAGACTATGACAGAGATGTAATGAGGTTGTTCTCCTCTTTCCAGCATCATGATCACTCTACCAAAGGGTATCCTGGTTGTTTTGTGGGCAGAAGAGTAGTTGCAAAGCTGATAACATCCTCAAAATGTGAGAGAGGAAAAGGCTGTCCTGTAATGAGGGCAGATTTTCTTCACAGGCTCTATTTTGTAATATGCTACTTAGGCACATGTCGTTTGCCGGAGCAGAAGCTCTTTAAAGCAGAAGGGAGGACAGTGAAACACAAGTCCCAGAAAACTGGGAGCATTCTACAAACCACACAGCATAGACCTAAAATCGCTGGAGAGACAGAGACAAAACCTCTGTTCGTGAATTGCTGAGGAACAGTGCAGGGAATAATTTAGAAATATAAAGTTTAAAAGTGACAGGCTCAATCACGAAACATCTGTCTGAAGAGATAATACATCTCCCATTTGTCTGCTATTCCTCAAGTGAGTTGAGGCCATGACCCATTCACTAGGCTGGTCCCAGAAGACACTCATGATTGCTATGGCATGTGTGGGTAACTGAAGCCATGTCTCCTGAAGTGATCAAGAAGTAGATACAAATGGGTAGTCCCCCTGACACAAAGGGAATCCTGAAACAAAGGCAGAATGGTCTCCAAGCAGAAAGCAAATGCAAAAACTATGTTTTCTCATTCAGCAGTGAGGTCTCCAGGACATGTGAGCTCCTGTGAGGAGCTCGTGACCATTCTATGCCAAGAGGTGTTCTGCTTGCTTCAACTAACCTTCCATCTCACACGAAACATGTAGCCTTACTACTGCTTCATGTCACTTGGACAACTCCAGGTGTCAGTCAGTGGCTGAAAAAGACCTGTAAGCTGAAAGACCTCTGTTTCTTATCTGCAGCTGTTGCACAGCCTCTACTGAGCTCATGGAGCTGGAGGAGAAGCTGGAGGGGAAACTAAAAGTCATCCTGCAAAACTAATTTTTTGACCGCATCATACATTCAGCCAGAGGAAACAGGTGGATTTAGGGCTTCACCTTTTGAAGAAGTCAGCAGGCACCTAGCATCTCTGTTTAGAAATCAAACTCTTTTTTAGCACTCTCTCTTGAAAACAATCTCATTAAATCTTTCTTCAGTGACCAACATATCCTGGTTTTGGTTTCTCCTGTGCTCAGCTTCCCCTTCTTGTCTGTTGGCTTTTGCCAAGAGCAATCACCTCCACACATCCACTCCCTTGGATGCCTCCCTAATTACCATCTCTCTCCTTCTTACTGGAGCTACATCCAGAGACCTTTGTCATTCTCCATTTGCCTTCTTGTCATATCTGAGTCTCCACTGCCTAACCCCATCTTATTCTCCTATTTCCAAGTCTGTGAAAAAGGCAGCTCAGGGCTTATTTTGCCTAGGCCTACCCACAAAATGTCTACTGTCTCTCACCTTCTGGTCCTCCTAAATAGCAGCAGCGGCCCTACTTCTTGCAATGCCTCAAGGTGACTTGTGCATGAATCACCTCTTGTCATTTTTTCCTAATATGTGTTGAAAAATCTACCTTGTCCTTCGGGGGGTGGGGTGGGTGGGGCGGACTATACTTCTGGAAGATCTGCAAGTGCTTTGCACAGGCTAAGCATTAAGTGAAATATATGTGGGTGTTTTATGGAATAATAATTGTGGGTGTAATATGGAATAATAATATGGAATAAGGTGAGGATTGACATTTCCAGATTTCCCCAAATCAGGAATGATCCTGAGCTGTGGATTTCAAAGCTCCCACAAGCTGTGTTTGTCTACCTGTCAGGCTACTTGAACTATTTTATAACACCAACAATTAATGTTTATGCAATTAATGGGGAAAATATGATTTCCATTTGTTCTACCCCAATAATGTTATCAATTCTCGCTACAACAGTTTTTTGATTCTAACAGTAAAGATTTTTTCCCTCTAATATGGAATATACCCACCTTTGTAGAACGCCACGGTAAGCTTGCCTATCTTTTGTTTGTTCATTCCCTTGGGGACTGAGCTGTGCCTAATGTTTCAATTACCTTTCTGCTGCTGTGGAAATGATTGAATTTGGAGTTTCAAGGGACTGCGAAAATACCAGATAGCTAGACAGAAAACCAATACCTCAGGAACCAACAATTTACTTGGCATATCTTATAGCACTTAAACAACTTAACTCTGGGCAATTAATGGCTGTAATGGTATATTTATTAGACAAGTAAGGGAAAAGGAAGAAAATGACATGAATGTTTAATGAAGACAGTAATAGAAACCACATGAAAATGCTGAATTCTCATTTCTACTCAGGAAATACTAAGTGGCTCTTATCAACCACATGTATATGTGATATGTGAGCTCATTTAATCAATAGGCTTTACTGCCTTTCTTAGCCTAAAGGAGTTCTTTCTCTAAAATAAGGAGGATCTAATTAATCTAAATATACCAAATATAAGAGTGCAATGCATTTGTTTGCTGAAATAATCCATCTAGATCAAAGGCTAATTTGTACTTTGAATACTGGAATGACAGTGCTTGCATTAAAAAATAAACTGTATGAACAGTGAAATAAAAAGACAACTTTAATTTCAGAGAATGATTTGTGTTTCTCACTGATTGGTTCACTATGACTATTGCCTCTGTGGAAGTAATGTTAATTTCAGATCCTCAAAGCAACGTCCTTGCTCTTACGATTTGTGTGATACCTAGCTGATTTTCTGTCTTGAACAAAAGTATAAAGTAGAATGAGGCAGACCAGATGTTCAACAGCTCATATAATTGTTTTCTTCTTGCAATCAGGTACTTGAGACCAATACGTGTCTCCTGAGGTTTAAATTCTAAGCACCTATCCACACCATGCCTCAGGAAAATATACACGTTCTAAGTCCCATCATCTTTTTTTGGATAGGGCACAGGACATTATACATTCAGAGTCCAATTCGTACTAACTGAAGGAGTGGTCACTGCTCTTATTTTTGTAATTCAGCGAGGGGGTGCTCATGATTTAGTTTGTCTTGGTACTCTCTTCTCAGGTATGTGTCTAACACTTCAGTTCTCAGATGCTAAACAACCCAGACCACAGCTTCCCGGGTACAGCATCAGAACAATGCCAGCAAACCAAAAGTATAAATTCTATGTGCTAGCCAGAACACATGGCTCACTCTGGCTCGCTCTGGCTACAGAGAGAACCAAGAAGCCTTCTGGCACCAAAAAGAAACCAAACAAAACAAACCTGTGTAACTCTGGCAAAATATCTATGACAATAATGGATTGCAGGGTGACTTCTCATGCATCATGCTGCTGTGGCACTTTGGTAGTAGGGGAATTTTTTTATTACTTTGATAGGGGACCTAATTTCAAATTCTCTGTATTGTCAGAAAAAAACCTGTCAGGTTTAGTTGATCAAAATGACAAATAGTCATTTGGAGTGCTAGTGCCCTCCAAATCTTCAGCTATGTGAAGCCTTCACTGTGACCACTGGTGCCTTGAAGCTGCCAGCCTAAACATGGAAGCTCATCTGCTCTCCTCTTAGGAGAAAGTGTTGTAACACCAAAAGGAGTATTTGAGTCTAAAGATGCAAAGAAGCAGTAGCACAAACTGAATGACACAATCCAATATGATTATTCTTTATTCAGTGGTAAACCAAAGAAATCAGGCATTTCAGTTTGAAAATCCTCTTAGAGGGCCAAGCTCTGAGATTTGCAGAAGCTTGTGTTTTACTGTGTTACATATTCTCATTAACTCTCTCACTGAAGACTGGCTGGCATATATGATGGTGATCAATCACATCTTCAGAAAGTTATTATTATTTTAGAAGATGAGAAAATGTATTAGGAGAGAAGATACAGCAGAAAAAGTCCTCACAATTAACCAAGAGGAAGGTAAGGAATGAAATTTGCTGTGCACAGAGCCTTGATCAACCTCACTGGTCAGAGTTTATTAGGGTGTGTAGCTCCCCCAAAATGTAAAGAAGCACAGAACAAAACATTAGCATATTACCTTTTGCCACAGGCCCTTCCCAAAGCTGGGGACAGCTACTAAGGTGTCAGGCAGCAGCGAATGAGTGGGGGGTTAGATGAGGGAATGGTTAATGAATCAGGAAGATCAGAGCCTCAGATACACAATTAAAATCCGTATCACAAGATAAAAGTTATTCTGTTACAAGGTTTATATGGTACCAACTATATTCAGCTCCTTAAATGACATAATATCTGGCAACACTGCTGTGCTACTGAGAAGATTTTTTCCAGCCTTAATGGAAATATTGATGAGTAAACAAATCCTTTATTCTTACTTCTGCTTTTGAAGCTAGTATTTTAAAGTACATTAACACAATTCACACACACACCCCCCTAAGCAGACAGATGGCTATAAAATAGGGGCAGTTCAATTGACTGTGATGAGAAAAAGATCTAGTTTCTGAAAAAATATGTACCTGTATGACTCACTTATTAGCTGCAAGGAAAGGGTCTCTGCTAAAGTTAATGAGCCTTTCTCCATGTTGATATCTGCTTCACTGATTGCAGTCCAAGAGGCTACCTGCTATGGTAACAAACTTAATTTTCTTTTTGTATTTTTTTATATAACACACTGTATTAAATAATTTAAAATAGCACAGTCTAATAGGCTTATGAACAAACAGGATCACTTCAAAAAATGGTTATCTGTTCAACAGTTCAGCAAACATGCTAAAGCAACCCTTTCCAACAGTTAGGGAGGAGGGACACAGCCCATCCATGCAGCTCCTCAATTATGCAAATGCAGCTGAAAGGATTGATTTTCATAATGACTGGAGCAGCTTCTCCATAAGGGCTGAGTCTTGCTAAATAGTTTGAATATAGGTCAGGGGAGGAGGAGAGGGGGGCTTGTCTACCAACACCTTAAACCACACTCTGAAAGTTACCCGGCTAGGGCTCACAGGAATCTGTGCAGGCTCACATTTTTTATGCTCAGTTCTGTTCCATGGTAAATTTTTTATGGAAGTTTGAGCTGTAGCAGGACAGACATTTTGCATACAAGACAAGTGGATAAAATACACTTTCCCACAATAAAAAATGAATGCTACCAGCCCTGAAAAGCCTCCATTCAAAATGTACAGCATTGGAAAAGTGACATTTAACAGCAAGTGATGGCTCATTTTGACCATATGACTCATGGGAACAGACTGTGTGTGTGCTATGCTCACCAGAATTGTGAAGGACATCACCTAGGGGTTGGTAGGAGATGTGCCAAACTGGGCTTATCTGTAGGCTAAACCACCAGCTGGCCTTGACCTTACTGGCATTCCTGCAAGGGCTGGCTCCTGTTGGGGCACTCCTCCCTCCTGTATGAAAATATTCCCTTACCAAGACAGTGGAGAAAAGCAATTTTAATGGATGCTCCCTGAGTACTCTCTGACTGTGAAATTAACATAGCTTGTTCTTTTGATGAAACAAGGTCCCCTAAATCTCAAATGTTTTAAAATTAAAATTAATCCAATTTTTTCCTCTGTTTCGCCAAAATCACTCTTTGGAGTTTTGCCTCTACCTTCTCCTCTCAGTCCATGACTGATTATTTAGATTGTAAAACCTCTGTAGGAGGGATTTTCTCTTACAACAGGTGTCAGCAGTGCCTAAATAACAGAGCTATTGTCTTAGATATTCCTAGGCACTAATGAAAATAATTCATAGTAGCACAGTTAAACAATTCCATGGATGTTTCTATCGTACTAAAATATCTAAGCTACAAAAGTAAAATCTCAGACAGGAAAGAGCCACATAAGTGCTAGGTATAAAACCCGTGCAATCCTATTGTGAACTCTTGTGGTGCTTATTCAGCTAGCATTTTAAATATGACATTCTGCACCCTTACACAGTCAATTCCACCCAGCTTAAGCTCCCAGATGTGTTAACACATCTGTTTTGAAGGTGCAGTCACCAGACCAAATGCATGCAATGGGAAGGAGATAAATGGGGTCCTAGTCCAACAAAATGTTTGTCTTCCTGGAAAGAGTCGATTTCAGCACCAGTTTTTGATTTTCTCCTGAGTGAAAAAATACCAGTGATTTTCTTCATACAAATGGTTCCACCCACAGAAGAATGAATGCAGCTTGGCTCCTACCAGTGCTATTAGCAGTACAAATCCACTAGCACTGAGCAGAGGCTGATCTCACAGGGATCCTCTCTCTCCCCTTTCTTATACCTGCATTTTCCTTTTTTTTTTTTTTTTTTTTTTTTTACTTGCCGTCCTCCAAAACCCTAGTCCTCTGCCAAATCTAGGTGAAAGCAGCTAGTACAAATAACGACATTGGAGAGGGGTTGTAACAGACAGAAAAAATGTCATTGCAGGTGGGACAGGAGCACTGCAAAAATATCCCTCATCTTTGTGTACATAACAGGCACAGCTTTCATTCTGCCCCAAGGAAGGAGACTGGAAAAGAAGAAAGCACATTGCTCCTCTTTCTGTGAATAGGAACAGCCTGTGCTGAGCCAGCAGGGGGTCCTGCATGCAGGTCAGGGGTGCATCTGCGCCGCCAAGCAGCAAACTCCCTTCTCTCACCATAGCATGAGTAACTAGTTTTCAGAAACCATAACCCCAGACAAAACTGCCATGTTTTGTTATGGCCACACACCACAGAAAATACAGATCTAGTACTGTCTCCATCTGTGGCTGGGTCTGGATGAGATGGTTCCTGCCTGGGCCTTTTCTCTGCCCCTACATCCTATTACAGTAACAGAAGAAAGGGAATAACTGAAGAATCACCATGTATCCAAGACCTCCCATTGCTCCACTTGGACAGAGAATGGACTTAGCAAGCCATTTATTTTTGTGCATGAGCAAGAAGTTACATGTGCATTTTGAGAACTCTACCTTCAGTGTTTCTTACAGCTTCTGCAGACCCTGCATCTATGTCCTTTCATAGTACTCCACCATCATTGTAATATTCCCACCAGTTTCTATATGCTCCCAAAAGCATCCTGGTACTCAGTGCTCAAAAATATATGTGCTCACATACCAGAATCTCCTTTTCATGTATGAAGACTGATGCTAAATTATATTTTATTTTATAGCAGGTCTACAAAAAGGGAGCCAGAATTTTTCCGTTTTGATTTTGCAAGCAAATTGAAACTTGTTGGGTATTTGTGTGTTCCACCAAATTCCAATACTACAAAAGATCCTTTCATGTTTGCTTTAGATTGAGATCATGATTGACTGATTGCTCTGAACTCACCAGTACAAATACATTTACATGTATGTACACATATACATACACATACACATATACATATACATACATATATATATACATAACCTCTGCACTAATATCATCAGTAGTTCAGTGTCATCAAATCAGAATACTGACAATTTAAAAACTTTTTGTGTTTGTTCGTTTGTTTGCTTTTGTTTTGGGGTGGGGTTTGTTTTGTTTTGGTTTGGTTTGGTTTTTTTGGGGGGTTTTTTTGGTTTTTTAAACGATTTTATAGTTAACTTGGGGTTTTTTCTGCTTTTTTAACCCCAGGTACTGAATTCAGGAGAAAAACTATGTTTTTATGAAAGGAAATATATCTTTGAATTTGTGGGGAGAGAATCTTTAAAATGCGAGGTTACTACAGAACCAGACCCTAAAAAGAAAATCATAGAAACATAAAATATGTAAGTTTTTTTAATCCCATTATTTTAAACAATCTCCTGAATTTTTGGCACATAACTCATGATCTTTGAAAGACTCATCACTCAACTCCCAGTGGTTCACCTCCTTATTAGAAATAGACTGTGGAAAGGGAACAGTTAAGGAATTGAAAATCATCAGTTGAGCAATAAAGAGCAAATGCATCTTTTGCCTTGTGAGCCTTCATACTCTTCTGAGCTCTCTAAGTGCTTCCATCTTCTTTTGGAACTCCCTTTCTTTATTTTCTGCAGGTCCTTCAGAAAACATCTCAGAGGTTTCTGACAACATGAAGAACCTTGGTGGCGGGAGTGGGGGAATGACTGTAGATAACCATAGTGATGAAAGAGGCAAGTTGTGCTATTATTCTTGATACTATTTACTCCTGACACCCACCCCATCCTTCAGCCTCCAACCAAGGAAGAGACCTGGATTTTTGCTTCCTATTTGGCCATGATTAACAGAGACTCTCCTCCTCCCATACAGACATGAGAGAACTAATTCATTCCCTAGATTTAGCTCTTACCTTGATGTCTCTCTAGATGCAGGTGTCAGAGCTGTTGAGGCCACAGACAGGGAGTTGCTTTCCCTTCCAGGTAGATGGTTGCTATGTGGAAAAGTCACAGTGAAGTCATGATGTCCTGGCATCAGGGAAAGGTATGGTCAGGACATGAATGATCACTGTGCAAAGCCAGAAGGTCTTTGCTTCATCAGAAGAACAAGAGAAGTTTTCTCAAATCAGAGGCAAGAATGGAACAGGAGGAGGATTCAGGGAAAATCTGTACTCACATCTAGGCTTGGTTGCCACTGTGTATGCATAGCACTGTCCAGAACCAATCCCTTGGTGTCTGAGGCACAACCAAGGCTTCTGTTTTCTCGATCCTACAAAGTGCTAAGGTCAGTGAGATCTGAGGGCATAGGTTCATAAATATAGACACCCACACAGAAGAATCACCCTCTGCCCTCCAGTGTGGCCTGTCTGTGCTGTGGTCTGCATGCACACAGAACTGAGTGGCTCCTTTCCTCTGATGACCTTCAATAATACACAATTTCTTCCAGTCTCCCAAGGCTGGAGTGAGATGAACACCACGTTTGTTGCTTCACAGACCTTGATAGCTCCAAAGCAACAGCTGATCATAATATCCTGATCGTAATTTTTAAGATTGGATCTTGGTGAGAAAGAACTGGGAGACAGGCTTCAGGGAGAGATAATAATGCAATTGTAAAAGTGCTCAAAAGAGGACAGGAGTTTACAGAGAGAGCTGAGCCACAGTCACATGTCTGGGAATTTAGGTGTATTGTATGCCACCACAAGTCACACAACAAACATTAAGGTGGGGCTTGTTTCAGTCTACTTGATTCAGAGGTACAAGATGATTCTAATCAAATTTAAAAAAAAAAACCCAAACCAGCAACAAAAACGTCTTGTCGTTTCCTGTGGGTGGCAATGTACCCAGAAAACATACTCCTCTGCTGCAGTCATAGTTGTGTTTTTAGAACTGTTGGAGCCCACTCATTATCCATGAAAATATCTTGGAGCAGGGGGAAGGGGAGAACTAGCAGCAGTGAGTCAGCAGAAATAATGTCTATACCAATGTCTACACGATGATAGTGCCTCCTAGTTTCCTCCCTAATCCCCAGGTAAAATGGGAGGTTGCTAAAAGCCCAGACAAATCTCCAAAATTATGTCTCACCCAGTTTTAGGAGGATCTCTAGCCTGGTCAGAAACAAAACCTTTACTTTCTTGCACTGTTTGGAAGACAGCAAGGAAAGATGAAGATGGATGTACCAAGAGACTAACAACTTATCTGAAGGAAAGTCTTACAAAGCATTGCTCTCCTAAGGAGAATTCCTACCCTTAGAGAGATTCTCATTTGTTATCCAGCAGCAACAGTGTCTGTCAAATGAGGTTAAACTTCATCAAAGCTTTCTGCATTCTCGCATTCTGGTTGGAGGTAATATTTTCCTCTCCTTCTCTCTGTTGCCTTCTTTCCTTTCATTTCCTCCCCAAAAGTCTCTAACAATAAAGGAGTGTCATAGGCAGATCTTTTGGTTGCTTCCTTCTTCAATGAGAAGGAGGATGGAGCACAGTGGAGGGAAGAAGGGCCACCAGAAACTGAGAGCAATGGAGAGAGCCAAAGTATTAGAAAAATTGTCATCCTAAAGTACCACAAATAACAAGGCTGTGGAAGTCAAAGAGCCCATGGAGTGAAGGATATACTCACAAGAAACCTGAATGTTTAGCACATCCATAGCACAATGGAGAACCTCCCCCAGGTCAAGGAAACCTTTGAGGGACACTGGGGAAAAGGAGAGTGCAGAGAAAGTGGGTTACAACGTTTTACTCTCTGACAAGTCTCATGTTGTACACTGCTCCTCTGTAATGGGACATGTAACTACTGTGCCCTGTCCTTCACCTGTCTAGAGAGGTAACTTCACCCACAGAGAATCAACCATGTCTTCTAAGCAGATGAATGCAGCAAAAGCTTTCAGCAGAGAGAAAGCAGAAGAATAAAGTTCCTTCCAGAATCCTGTGGTCATCTGCAAACAAATGTGGGGACAAAAACATAGCTTTCACTTTAAACAAACTCCTGTTCCATTGGAGAACAAGACAAGATTACGGGAATAGGCTGTCTAAGGTATTGGGCACAACTGATGAGCATATTCTGTTCCTCCATTTCTGTGCATTCCAACCTCCCACATGGCTGTAAAGGGAAGAGTGGCAAAATCCCGGAAAAGCCAGGAGACAAAAAAAACTTTTGGGAGCTACTTTGCAAGACACCCACTGGAACACAGCAATGCATATGCCGGTTGAGCTGCCACTGATGCCACCTACATGTGACAAGAGGAGCTGCTGAACTCAGTGGGTGGGTATGGAGAAGCAGATCTCTTTCCTCCACTACAGGTGGTTCTTTCCAGATAAGTGTGCTCATCACGTGAAGAAACAGAGCCCAGGGGTTTAGTCAGACCCATGGTTATATCACAATTGTCTGCTCTTTTTTCCCTTTGACTTATGTCTGTTTTGTCTGATCACAAATCACATACTGTGAATCATCAGGCAGTCTCTGTGCCATCCTTCAAGGGACATGAATATTCAAAACAAAACAAAACAAAAAACCAAACCAAACCAAACCAAACCAAACAAAAAAAAAAAAAAAAAAAAAAAAAAAAAAAAAAAAAAAAAACAAAAAGAGAGAGAGAGATATGACTGAGAAAAGTGGGGAGAATCACTACCCCTTCTTAAGGAAGGAGATCCTTTTCTATACTTTGGTTCAGAAATAGCCATTGTTTTTCCAGAATCTCATTACAATTGTCTTGGACACCATATTCATTCTACAGGCGAAGAGGATTATATGACTGGAATAATAATCAATACCATTAATGATCTCACTCCTGCATCACTGACAATAGAATGGCCACATTCAGAGCCAGTATCACTCTTCTTGTCACCCAAAACCCTATCCTAATGCTAGGTGATTTTTTCAATATCTCTGAAAGATTTTCAAGTTCTGGACTTAGGGAAAAAAAAATTTTCAGCAAGAAAAGAAAACCAGTGTGTGTGTTATATAGTACTACTGTGTCTTCACTCTCTTCTCAAAATCTTAAAGTCATTTCTTTATATATTATTCCAAGATGAGCCTTTTAAGAACATGTAACCCTTGCCTGTCCTCCCATCATGACCCAGGAGCATGTTCAAAGTTGGTGAAACAATAAGAACTAACATTTGGGAAACACTCCTATTACAGTTTTAAGATTTAGCCAGATTGAGATGGAGATAATGCTAAAAGAGAACATTTCCCCTTCTGTTTTCTCCACAGCCCCAGGATTAAGGACTAGATACTGCTACACTTCTACTGTAGTTTCAGTATTTCAGTCCACTTCCTGACCCTTCTCTAGCAAATCTTTGCTAGAGATCTAGAGGGTCTGACATGCAATGAATGGATCCAAACCTTCATTCAAAAGTCCCTGAGCCATGATTTGTAAATCACTGGAAGCTTAGAACTTGTGCCAAGAAAGTACCATTACCCTACACATAGGTTGTAGTTATCTTTTCTAGGCATCAGTTATGTTCTCTGTGTGAGAGAGGACTGAGGACTGAAAGGCTCTATGTGTCACCAAGTGCAGCTGATATCACTACATTTGCATACAGTAGAGTGTCTGGAAATTTCTAATTTACAATAATATTCTGGATATCAGTAGCACCATATGTCTTTGTTAGGCTATAAGTTTAGCTGAAATGTAAATAAATATGATGATTCTGATACAGATGCATCAGGAGTGTGAAAGACATTCAGAATTACAGTTGGTAGTATAAATGTTGACTTAAGCCATAATTCTGCTTCCAGAATCTGAATTTGCAAAAATCTCAACTTCGACTTTTAACAACACTGAGATAACTTACATTAAGATAACTATGTGTTTTACACAGACGCTCCTCCACTTAACTGATAAACAAGCACTACACGTAGACCAAGGAGGAGTATGCAGGGCTAACAGGCATCACACGTTGCCCTGTGATGACACTATGTTATTAAACTCCAGTGTGGATTGCAAGATGAATCAAAAAGTTTTGAAAAAACTTTGAAAAACATTGAGAATAGGAGGGATAGATATTATCTGTCATGACATCTCCTCCCTATACTTTGTAAGCAGAACATAATTATCATCATAATTTTAACAATCACTTTCTTTAAACTAACAGGATGTTCTGTTTGAGGGCTATATTAGCATATTAAAAATCACAGCTAGATGTAGCGGTTCTCAGCCTTTCCTAGCTGGCAGTAAGAAAACGCTGGTTATAAAACATCACCTGCAAGTTTATAGGTTATTTCAGAGCCTGAGTGCCTGTTTTTGCATTAACAAAAACCTTGGGTGAGTGTGAAGAGAAGAGTAAAGCCAAAGTAAGGAGACAAGTCATTTGAATAACCCATGATGGGTTTGAACAGCCCATGATGGTCAGCAATGAAATGCAGCTCACACAGATAATGACTACAGAAAGGATGTCTTTGTAGTAAAATGCCTCCCTACACCTTTCTGTCCAAATCCTATGCCTGGCAGCACATACCTATTGCTTCCTTGGTCTCAGCTTTGCTCTGGTTTGCACATTGTGAGGTACTGAAAAGAGGTGATACCTGATGCAAAGGGCAATGCAAAGCTCAGGATCATGAGAAATCTGTCATTAACACTCAGGCAGGCAACATATACTAACCCATTTTCTCCAAGATATGGCTAAGCATCTTTCATTGGTTTGTTTTAGCACGGGCATGTTTTTAATATAGGTAAATCTTGGAAGCCAAATCTGCTTTGTTTCAATTACAGTTAAAATTTAATACAGTCAAATATTTTTTCATGGGGTTCTAAACAGAATGCAGAGTTATCATTCCCGGCCAGAATCATGCGCAAGAAAAAGTTACAACCTTCACAGAGTACACACTTTCTGGAATAGCTTTGACACCAGTACAGAGGAATTTACAGCTTCTGCAAAGCCCTAAAGAATGAACAATGACTGCTTACATCACCTATGTTGGCAAAACAATTAGTGGTGCAACTCATTTTTAAATGAGTTTATCCATCCAATTACAACAGCCAAGCACACCTGCGTTACCAGTTGCTGATTCCTCTCCCAAAAGCAAAAATGCTGTGAAGGCCAGAGCAAAGATATGCATACTGATAACGCTTTTCCAAAGCTCAACATATTTGTATAGGTTAGAGCATCACCAGCTGCCAGAGGTCATGCTATCCTCCACCCTGTCCTGCTCCAAATAAGCATCGGTGGAAATTATTCTGGCCCCAAATCAGTGGGTGGGATCCTCTAAAATCTAATAATGGGAATAATCAGTATCCCTAAGCCTCCTCAGCTTGCAGTCGCACCAGGAAACACAGAACCACATACCCCTGTGAAAGAAGTGAAACACAGTAGGTTGTTGGGAGTACTGTGCTACATAAACCATTTTCCCCAAAGACGCCAGGAGAGAATGGAAAACAGCACGGGGCTGACATGGCTTAGTCAGACATAACATATGTTGCTCAGTACAATAAAATAAGGTTCTTGAATTCTGCAGGGACAATGGAAGGGAGCAGAAAGGGCAGCAAAGAATCTTAGCTCTTAACTGTTCTTGAAAATTACACTTATGGTCATGTAATTTTTTTAAGTAAATTAAGTCTTAGAAAAATACAGCAGCTCTCAGGCATATAGGTGCTCATATTCCTTTCACAGAAGGTGTCTGAAGGCGTTGCAAGGCAGTGCAACTTGCAGAGCACATGCAGCAAATATATCAGAGCAGCACAGTTTTGATAGGGATCCTTCCATCAGCCTCCACCTGCACGGAAAGAGAATGAGGGCACTCCACTGACACACAGAAATCCCATAAGGAAAGGAAACAATCACCTGCCAAAAAGTCAAGCCTAATTCTAAGCAACACCCCCACTGCCAAGGGCTCACAGCACCATTCAGAGAGTTTGGACAAGAGGAAAATTTGAAATAGAATGGTGGATAGTAGTTTTAATTTGTGCCTGTCATATGTTTCCAGCTTTTCTAATGAAAAATATCTCTCTCCAAGTCTCTTTTGATATATTTGAAGATCGTGGTGGGTGATGCAGCTCTCACTCTGGATACTCAGTCTGATAATGATACTACTCAGAGATGCCAGCTGAATAAACAAAATGGAGTGCATGAACCTCCTAATATTCTCAACAGCTAACCCTTTGGCCAGCACAAGCAGGAATGAGTCTAGTAACAACACATCATGGTCATTTGCCAACCTCTAACTGCAACATGAAGTTTTTTGTCCCAAATGAGACTGCTATGAGAAAACTGCCAGAGAAAAAGAGCTTATTTTGGCCATAATCTGTTACCCCACAGCAAGTGGGGCATGTGCAAGTCCACAATCTGTCTCCAGGTGTGGGTATCTGCCCATGACTCTATGTAGCTAACCATTTGCTAGTATTAGTGTGAGTCAGCCATATCCCAGGGTGCATCAGGCACAGCCAGTCCAGCAGAGGGGATTATAGTGCTCTGCTCTGCACTGGGGCTGCCTCTCTGTGAGTGCTGGGGGCAGTTTTGGGTGCCACAACATAAGAAGGACAAAAAGCATTTAGAGAGTGACCAAAGGAGGGCAGTGAAGATGGTGAAGGGGCTCAAGGGGAAGACATACAGGCAGCTGAGGTCACTTTGTTCAGGGCGGAGAGGAGGAGACGGAGGAGACACCTCATTGCAGTCCTCAGTTTCCTTGTGAGGAGAAGAGGAGGGGCAGGCACTGATCTCTTCTATGTGGTCACCAGTTATAGGACCCAAGGGAATGATATGAAGTCTGCCAGGTTTAGGTTGAATACTAGAAAAAGGTTCTTCATTCAGAGGGTGGTTGCGTGCTGGAACAGGCTCCCCAGGGGTGTGGTCACAGCACCAAGCCTGACAAAGTTCAAGAAGTGAACTTCCTTTCCTTATTCATGACCGACCCACGCTAATATGTGGAAAATCATGCTGCCAAAGGCCAGTCTCCACAAAGGAGACAGAGAAGACACTGCAAGAATCAACTTTATTCAAATGAAAAGAGTCCAGTGGGACACACCTCTGTGGAGTCTCTCAAGATTTTTGGAGCATGCAGCCTGCAGTTTTTATCCTAAATTCCCAGCCACAGGTTGCCCTCTCCATTTCCCAATTGGCTGAGGTATCCAGACTACCTAATACATATTGCCCCTTTAACATGTACTACCCATATCATACATCATATGATCATTAAAATTAGCTTAAAGCCCACCCTGGCAGAAAAGTGGCTAATCATAGGCCTATGAAGTCTGTACACTCTTCCCTAAAGCCCAAAAATCGAGACCCTGTTGGATTCTGTAACAGACTTGTGTGGTTTGGTGTTTGTAAAGACCCTCACACTCATTCTTCCAGAACATGATTGGTTCTTTCAGACTACCCAGATATGGAGTTTATTTGTATAGTCATATACACCCATTCTCCTACCAATCCCTCCTCTTATTATTTCTCAATACTTGTCATTATAAACTTTAATTACCATTAACTTGAGGGTTTTTTTTACTCTTGGCATTAAAGCTGTTACTGCACAAAGAAAAAAGAATAAGTTTTATTTGATCCATGGCCAGGTAACCACAAAAATACATCCCACTCCCAACCTTTCCCTATCTGGAACAGTACATGTGCTAACTTCCTTATTTTTGTTATTTGTTTTAACACTCTTCCATTGTCATCTATTTGCAAACAAGATTAACTCATTTACTTTCATGTTGTCCTCCACACCAGATGTGGCCTGTAAATACACAGAAACAACCTAGCATATATGGAAGAGTGGAATCTTGTATTAGCCCCCCAGTCACTGGAGATCCAAAGTGGACGGAGGCCCTTGTAGATGCTCTGTGGCTACTGATCTGGTCCACTTTTGTGGAGAGTTAGCCACAGTCTTTTTCCCATCTTTTTCCTCCATCTGAGAAGTCCAAATCTCTGGAGCTGTAGAGACCTTAATCTGAACATAATGGATCCACCTGTGTTCAGTTGTCTTGACTGTGGTTTCTATGGTCAATAACAATTGGTATCACCCACGCCACTTTGCCATCAGCAGTGCTTCTTTTCACTTCTTAACTAGGACTCAATCTCCTGGTTGCATGTTATGAACAGCAAAGTCCACAAGCAGGGTCTGGGATAATTTGGCTTCCTGTTGAAGAAATTTCATGAGAGACAGTATTCTGGCCACTACAGTTTTAAATATACATCCCTTGTCTCCACCTTCCCAAATGAGCTGACAATTAACAGGGTAAGGAACCCCAAACAATAAATCAAAGGGAAAAAATATTAGTATCTTCTCTGCATCTGGCTTTTACTCTGGCTAAAGCTAATGGCAAAAACCATATCCATGGCATCTTAGTTTCTAACAACAGCTTCAAAAGGGGTTTCATTATTTCTTCACTCATTCTTTCCACTTGGCCCAAACTCTGAGAGTGCCAGGGAGTATGGAGGTCCCATTATATTCCTAAATCTGCGATAACCCCTTGAAGAATTTTTCTGTAAAATAAATTGCCCTATCAGAGTCTATTGCTTTCACAGTCCCATATCTTGGAATTATTTTTTCCAAAATTTTATTAACAACTCATCCAATAGCTGCTGAAGCAACTGGAAACACTTCTAGCCATCCTGTTAGCTCATACTATTAACAGGAGTTATTTAAGTCTTCCCACTTGGGGCATTTCAGTAAAATCCTCTTGGCAGCATCAGAATAGGCATACAGCCCAAGGCCTCCCTCCCTGACAGCTTTCTTTGTAACCTCCCTCTTGGCTTTGGCACATATCAAGCAACCTTCTGTAGCTCACTTTGCCAGAGGAAAAAGACCCAAGGCAGCATACGTCTTGAGGAAGGCTTCCAAGAGCCCCAGTGACTCCCTTCATGGAGTTGTTTTAATATTTGTAGGGCCAAAGCCTTCAGTATCCAAATGTTTACCATCCTTTGTAAACCATTTGTCCCCTCTTTCCTCTGCTCCGCTATTTTTAGTTATCTCCCACTCCTCTGGTGGAAAAGACAGCCTCTCCAGCAACTGTTGAGACACTGGGAGCAAAAGGAGGATCTTTGAGACTTCTAGAAAAAGTGATGCTTTCTGAGCTTCTTCATCCACCAGTCAAATAGCTATTGCCTCCTCTGAGTTCCTGCCTGATGTCCCCTAACACGTATTATTGCCACCTCTTTTGGTAAATTAACTGCCTCCAACAGGCCAGTCATTAAACCCTCATGAGCTAAGGTTTTTCCTCTGCAATTTAATACCCCTCTTTCATCCCAGTTTTCCAAACACATGTACAACTCCGTATGCATCCTTTGAATCTGTAAATATATTACCACCTCTCTTTGACACAATTTGCAGGCTCTTACTAAGGCATACAATTCTGCAGTCTGTGCTGACCATGTGGATGGTAGCTTCCCTCCTTCATGCAGTTCTCTTCCTTTTACTATAGCATATGCTGTAACTAATTTTTCATCTATATCTCTTGAAGATCCATCATTAAACACATTTTGGGAGGTGGTATACCATAAATCTTCTCTGCCTGGGGTCTGGAGATCATTTACTTGAATACAGCCATGAGTTTCCTTCAGGTGTTTTGGCACCAGCTAAACTGGAGGCTGGGTTAAGCCCTTTTCCAGGCCAAAAGGGTTAAACTCTTCCCTGCTTCTCAACTCTAAATCCTCCTGCTTCATTAAACAAGTAATAACCTAAAGCTGGTAATCCATTTAGAAGTTCTTTTGGTTAACAAAGCCTTAATTTGATGTGAGACTTCAACAATAAGAGATCCTTCTGCTGGTAATTTTCATGTCTCAGTTATCGGTAAAGCTGTGGCTGCACAGTATTGCAAAAAATGGGACCACTCCCTTGCTGCTGGGTCTAACATTTTGGAAAAATTAACCACCTGTCTTCCAGCACCCCCATGTTCTTGCACTAGAATACCTTTGGCATGGCCCTGTTAAACATCCACACGTAATTCAAATCGTTTTTCCCTGTCTGGAAAGGCTAGGGCTGGAGCCTCAGTGAATCTGCCTTTTAAAGCTTTGGAGCTCTGTTTTCCTTCTGATGTCTGTATCACGACACTGGGGCTGTCTTCTGCTAAAAGGTCATGCAGGGATCTGGCTCAGACAGAAAATCCTCAATCCAGGTTCTGCAACAGCCTATTAGTCTTAAAAATTGTCATAGATCCTTTTCAGTCCTGAGTAATGGTTCTTCTAAAATTCCTTGGACCCTCTCTACGTCAATACATCGCAAGCCTTCAGTCAAAGTATGTCCCAAATACTCAATATTTTTCTCCACCATTTGAGCTTTCTTTTCAGATACTCTAAGCCCCTTTTTAGCTAGAAAATTAAAGAACTTCACAGTGGCTTCTTCTACCACTTCCTCTTGTTCTCCTGATAGGAGCAAGACATCCACATATTGCAGTAACCTAATCCCTGGGTGCAGAGTAAATTCTTTTAATATTTTTTGTAAGACTAGTGCAAATAAGACCACATATCCCACGTGAAGACCTACTCATGTCAATTGTTGCTTTCCCATTTTCTCTTCTTCCTCTTTGAGTTCCCACTTCAAAGCAAAATACTGTTTACTATACTCTGTAAGTCGGCATTCCTAGAAAACATCCATTAAATGAAGTACTAAATAGTAGTGATATCAGGAGTGAACCTGGTTCAAGGTGGTATAAGGGTTTGGGACCATGGGATGCCTTGGTTTAAAATTCTCATCCATTATTCTTAGGTCTTGCACCTATTCTATAGGTTCTATCTGTTTCTTTTAACCATCAGGATGGGAGATATTATAGGGACACATACATGCCTCCAAAAGACCAGTCTTTAGTGAGAACTCAGGAAAAGGCTGTAATCCCTTCCTTCCATCTCTTAAAATAGGGCATTGCTTCTTAGAGACCACTTGTTTAGGTTGTTTCAAAATAATCTGAAGAGTCTCCGTATCTAATTTTCCATATTTCCCCAGGACTGCCCACACTTCTGGGTTCATTTTAGCTTAAGCTTAATCAGAGAATTTACACAGTGTTATGGAAGTATTAGTCTCTGTATCAACTTTTATAATATTTTTATAAAAATATTTTATAAATTTGATTTGCATCAAAATCAAATCATGATTTTAAGATTTGATGTTTATACAAATCAAATTCATAAAATAAAATCTTGTTTATTATCTATAAAATCTTTTATAATATTTATTTGTATTCCCAATTTAGCCATTAATTCTTTTCCCAATATGTTACAATCACAATTTAGAGCAAGTCATGCATCTCCTATTGATCTCCCACATCCACTAGGAGTGGTTGAATGAGACACACTTGCTCATCTTACCCATCTACCCTTTGAATAACAAAAAACCATTTTGACAGTTGTCCCCACTTTGCCATAAGATTCAAATTAGACCAAGAGGCTCCTGTGTCTACTAGGAAGTGTATTTCCTCTTGATCCAGACCCAGTTTTTATGTTATTAAGGGCTCCTGTGTGGTGGGTCCTTAGCAAAATGGGAGCCCCTGACATCCCTAAAAATCTGTTTCCATCAGTCAGTGGACTTCCTCATCACAAGGGCCCAGTTATCTCTGAGGACATTCCCTCTTCCAATGTCCTTCTTTCTTAGAAATAGGATATTAACTCCTTTTCAGTGCTCTCTTGGCCTACCTTCTACCACTGGAGAAGATATATTCCTGTTAAATCCTGGTGACTGCCCCCTTCCCATTTGTCCTGGGTGTTACTGCACTTTTCACTTCAGGGGCTGTAAAAACTGTGCCATTATCCTTGTCTTGGCCTTTGCCTTTTCCTCTTCCTTTCCTACATACACCTGCTCTTCCTTTCTAACCAACTCACTCAGGGGCCTATCCTGTCACTCCCCATATTTCTGTATTCTTATATCAGGCCAGGATTTGGTGACAAACTTTACCTTCAGCAAGGTATCAAAGGCTGGTCCCTCAGCATCCAACCCTCCTTCTTTCCTCAAGGCATCCCTAGTCCTTTCTAGACAATGAGAAGGACTCCTGATTTTTTTTTTTTTTTTGCTGTAGGAACATAGCATTGTTAGTTCTAGGAACCACTGTTTTAATTGTTTTAATTAAATAAATTGTAATTGCTTCAATTAAATAGCCACTGTAACAGCCACTGGTCTCTCAAATGTAGACCAGTCTGGCTTAATTACTCAGGTCCCACTGAGGATCTGGCTGGGGAATTGCATCAACCACTGTAGGCAAATCTTGTCCAGCCCTTCCCATGGCCTCTAGGTGTTCATCCTCCCACAGCTGGTGAGCTTTCAGTAAATCATCCATTTTTCCTGTATCCTGAAAAAAAATGCCTAAAAGACAATCCCAGTATTTCCACGTATAATCTGCATTTCCCAAATATTTCCATCTCTTTTTCCCCAGTCCTATGGAGGCATCCATATATGGGGGTAATTTTTTTTTCAACCCTCTTGTATCCTGAGTGGTAACTGGCACAATTAAAAACCCGAATCTTTCACCCTGGCCCCCCAGTGGAACCTGACATAGGGACATCTGATGGATCCCTGTCTCCAGTATCCTAGAGGCACTTGGTGTCTTATACTGGGCTCTCTCTCTAGTTCTGGAGAGAGATATGATATCCTGTCTTTTTGCCTTGAGGGAGGCTGTAGGAACATTATTTCCTTATTTTTCCCTATCCTGGAAGCTGGAGATACAGGGGACCTGCAGCCAGCTCTGGATCTTCATCTAGATTGTGAAGAAAAGGTGGGAAAGTTACTGGAAAACTTCCCAATGCTCACTCTTATTCTTTTCTTCATTTCCTTCTCCTCTTTCTTCTTATTTCTTACTACATGGAGTTATGCTTTATTTGCCTTAACCATATTTTTCCACTTTCCTCTTCAACCAATCCTTTCCCAGTATAATTTAAATACAATGAAAAATTTTGACAAAGACTAACATCATCTGTCCCAAAAGGGGGCCATTTAAATCCTTTTGGCAGATCATATTCTGGCCAGATAAAATAACAATATTCTACAATTAGTTCCTTAGTTTCCTCTCAGGGAATGCACAAACTATCTCAGAACCTCAGGGTTCTCCCCAAGGAACTATCTGGGGGTATTCCATGATCATAATTGCTATTGTTGAGATCCTTTCTCATCTTTCCTTCACTGCCTTCCCTGGGCATCCTTTCATGCTTACTCCCCGAAATTCCCGTTGTACTCTGTGGTGAGATTTTCGGTGGTCCCTCCCTGTGGGCCTCTTTACAGACCCCTTTGGTCCATCACCCTCTGGTATTCTCAAGCACCCAATCAGTCATTCAATGCTGGCTGCCACTGAAAGGAGTGGTCATCTAATAGTGGGTGAGGTGTGCCAGGAACTTTGTTTGCTGTCTGCCATCCCTGGAAGGTGAAAGTTTTCCTGTATGAGTCCCCAGTTGAGCAGAAAATCACATTGCCAAAAGCCAGTGTCCACAAAGAAGACACTGCAAGAAACAACTTTATTCAAATAAATGGAGAGTTCAATGGGGCATACCCCTGTGGAATCTCTCAAGATTTTTGGAGCATGCAGCCTGCAGTTTTTATCCTAAATTCCCAGCCACAGGTTGCCCTCTTCCTTCCTCAGTTGGCTGAGGTACCCAGACTGTCTTCCCCCTTTAACATGTACTACCCATATCATACATCATATGATCATTAAAATTAGCTTAAAGCCCACCCTGGCAGAAAAGTGGCTACTCATAAGCTTATTAAGCCTGTACACCCTTCCCTAAAGCTCAAAAGTTGAGACCCTGTTGGATTCTGTAACAGACTTGTGTGGTTTGGTGTTTGTAAAGACCCTCACACTCATTCTTCCAGAACATGATTGGTTCTTTCAGACTACCCAGTTACACAGTTTGTTTGTGAAGGCCACCTGCACCTATTCCCCTATCACTAACCAGCCAGGAACTGGAATAAGCTTTCCTCATTACCTGGCAGCCTTTGTACCTTCTCTGTATTGAAGACTATCCAGAGGGGAAAGGGAATAGCATGGGTTAAAAAAAACCCCAGACAGTGGGAGGGCTTTTGGGCATCACAGCTGTGATGGGTTTAGGAAAGAAGATTCTGTCTAATAGCCCTGCCCTCTGGATCAAAGAGAGGGAGAGAGATAGCAAGGTAGGTGATGGTATGGGAAAAGAAATATGAAGCCTTTGCCCCATCACCTGTTACTTCTTCATTCAGGGCAGAACATTTACTGTGCACACATGGCCTGGCCAGTGTTGGTAATCAGCACCCAACCTTCACAACTGTGGACTCCCTCCCCATCCCCCAACAGAACACTTGCCCTCTGAGCCTTAGAAAAGACTAAAATATCATCAAGCACTCCCCTACTCCCTTCCTTGGATGCAGTTCCACCTCTCAGAAGACATAGTCTAGGGACAAATAATTAAGATAAGCAGGGTATAGACAAAAGATAACTGGGGGATGGAAGAAAGCTAAATCAAGACATAAATACACCAAATTGCTGGAATACATTTGCAAAATATATGGTAACATAATGCATTATTTGCATATACTTATAGCATTATTATATACTAAATCATAATCCATATGCATTGGGGAGAGAGTTAAGGTAACAGCAAATTCACCTGCTTAATACTTTCTAACAGGTTATAATAATAAATTATCCATTTTTTAGCAGCAATCAGTCCTTCTGTCAACCTTGAAATGGTTTTACAGAGAACTAATTTGCTTTTACAGAAAGTGCAAATATTACTGAGTTATTGCATAGTACAACAGTTTCTCAGCCTTACTAATAAGTTTCATCAGGATATAAACAAATAGTTTGTGCAAAAATTACTCCTAAAACCAGCAAGGGTCAGGCAAGTGGCTAGGCCCTGCTTCATCTGCTTCATGCAGCTCAGTTGTGAATGAGTGGTGAAAGTACAAAAGGCTGCCCGGCCAAGGTGTAACTCCATAATGTGGCCTAAGTGCCTTCCTCCATCTTTCTCAGAACAGAGGGCCCACCTCAATGTCAAAAAGAATAATCAGGATCTCCCCAGAAGAATACTGTTTTACAAAGTTTAACATAAAGTTGCAAATTCTTCTTTCACTATCTTTTTAGTGGTTTGTTGGTTCTAAAAGCTGCCTCCCTTCTGCTGGGCTGCTCTATGCATGTTGCACGCCTCTTTTCTGCCATCAACGCCACCCAGCTCTCTCCTAAGTGCTGGAGGAGGTCCACCGGAGGAGCACAAGTAGCCAGTGCAATAGAAAGCAGCATACCCACTGAGCCACCTTCCAGCTCCAGGTGAGCCTCTGCAAGGCCCATCCTTCCCTGTGGGTAGACAGGTCACAAACTCATGGATATTCAAGGGGGTTATACAGGCTACTCTGGCACTGTGGCACTTCCCTTTCCTAAGCCAGGTGTCACTGTCAATAAACACAAATAACAAACATGAGCATGTTCAAATGCAAATATATTGTCTTCTCTCCATGTCTGAGGCGACAGTCAAGCTGAGGGCAGGGTCCTTTCAAAGAGAAAACCTTGTCATAACTAAATTATAAAGTTTCTATCACATATTCTAAACTTTTCCAGAGATGTGCTTCCAGTTCTGCTGGCAGAGCTGCAATTGGCAATCTCTGAGACACTGAGCCATCCTACTAGCATTCTCTGGAGCTTCACCAGCCAGCGCTGGTGAAGCTCCCACTCCATTCATGGCAAGGCAGATCTCTGCTTCAGAGTGAACAGAATTGCCTAGTGGAGAACTCACCCAGAGCAGTCAGGACACCTGAGCTTCCAAAGCCACCTGTATACTGGCCAACTCCCACTGCAGTTCTAACCCAGAACTTGAGTAACTTCTTCTGAATTTTCATTTGCTGCATTTCACATTGCAGCATACTGTATGAAAAACTGATATTTCTGAATCACTGAAAAGTGAAAGAAGAGAAATTCTTGTTTTCCAGAAGGACAGCAGAGCCTTCAAGGCACTGGTGAACTCTGCTATTGGAAGAAAGAGTGATTTAAAACACAGTACATCCCTTTGATGCTTACTGTCTTAGACATCACATTAATCAGAGCTTAGTGAATGGCTGATGTGCAACCATACGCACTTTTACTTAAAAGCAGAAAAATCAAGGATATTTAGCAGCTCCAGATACCATATTTTTAAACTTCAAAAGTAATAAACTATTTATGAAGTCCCACTGAGGGGAGTATCCAGCCTATATTTGTTTGAGCAGTTTGCCTTTTAAAAAAATTGTCAATTATTTTTCTTAGGTGCATACCAATTTACTGCAATGTTAATGTGCATGCAGACCTTGAGCAGAATCACTACCCATTGCTAGCTTCTTTTTCAACTAATGACAGTAGAAATAGATTTTCATTCACCTTACAAAAAATGTGGGAGAAAACTCCAAAACCAAATAAAAACAAAACAACAAAACCCCCTCATGTAGCCTGAAGCATACCATTTCCATGAATGGGAAAATTCTGAAAACATTTGGGCAACATAACCTATCAAGTAGCTCCTCTGGTCAATCTGAGCTCAGGTGCCACTGTTACCATAGCTACCATGGAAGAACAGATATTATCTGAGAAGATGACCCATTTTCCCCAAGGGACTGTCCAGACTGGGAAAATACCTCACAAGCTTTCACCAGAGGTTCTATAACATAAGGAAGCTGATCAGAGGGTAGCACTTTTTACACAAAAAATGTTAAAACCTATTTGCTGGAAAACTGTGTTTTCCAACCATTCACACAAATGTCTAAGGAAGAATTAGATTGAATCTTAGATTGAGATGCTTTGGCAAACAGCCATCTCTGTCTGAGGAAGCCAGATCCCAAAATAGTCCTGCACAAAGCTGCAGCTGTTTATTGCTGCTGCAGCTCTGAACATGAACATGGGTTTGCACAGATGCGTAGACATTTAGAAATTCATATTCTGTACCCAACTAGTATTCTTTCATTTTCTGTGCAGTTCCTGCACTGTTTTCTTTTCCAGGAAATGGCTCTTTTGTCTTAAGTGAAGCTCTTCTCTCAGCCTATTCAAATATTGAACATCTACTGTTCCTTTTCACTTCCATCTTCAAGAAAATAATCTTGCAATGTGTCTTGGTTTAGATAGACAGGTATTTGCCAGGGAGGTTTGGAGTCTCCCTTGAAATGTAAGCCCCCGCCCCCCGCCTCTTTTCCAAATTATTATAAATTTGCAATTAAAAGGCTGTCAGGCAAAGATTTTGGGAATAGGTATAGCAGTTCTTTACTAGGGATATATATAAAAAATACAGATGTTGTATTACAGAAAAATAAGCAAGCAAACAAACAAACAAGAATCCTAGAAAACCCTGACAGAGTCAGAAATACAACCTGATGCCCTGTTGGTCAGGGTGTTGGAAGCAGACCAGAGTAAGCCCTCCTGGAATGGCAGATGTGGTTCTGTTGGAGTAGAGATGGTCCCGTTGAAAAAGGGTCCAGTAATGGTGAGATGGGTCCNGTCCATTAGCAGAAGATGTCCCCATGGATTAGTGAAACAATGAAGAGAGATAAGTAGCACTCCACCATCTGATAAGCGACACTGACCCATTTGGGCAAAGATAAGCAATTCTGCTCCACCCAGATGGAATAGAATAACATGTTCTTTACAAAACCCACGACACAATGTTTTTGGCTTTTTTTCTTACTCAGTTGAACACAATTGAATTAAGAAGCAGAATAAAAATTTCAAGTCCTATAAAACCTGCAAAATTCAGAAAAAAAAAAAAAAAGAAAAAAAAGCAGAAAAGTAGAATTGTTAAATGAAAGGGACAAAATAGCACACTTTTCTGCAAATATGGACCTCTAGTAAGTATGGTATCCTCAGCGTGAGCCTTTGTAATCTGTTAGCTCAGTTACTTTCATGAGGAAAAACAAGTCTGTTTCAGGAGGGTTATTGGAAAAAGAAAGGAAAAAAGAGGTGAAACTGAAGAGAACAGTTTACCAACTTAAAATAAAGTGAGTCAGATAGATATTCAGCATTTTTTTTCTGTAACTAGAAGAGAACTATTATTTTTTTAAAAACCTAATATTTCAACGCATAAAAGAGAATTGAATTCGCTTAAAATACCATTAAAAGTCATTTTAAAGGGCTCCAGAACTACAGATTTTCAGGATGCTTCACACTGCATTGCTATGAGCAAATAAAGGAAAAACATTTCTGTCATGAAAAGATAGCTATACATATATTTTTTTTATTGATTTCTTCTGGAAGTATATTGATAAATGATAAAATTGTTGAACACAAATGGCAGCTGGGTGCCTGATCTATATAGCCTTCATGGAGACAGGACCCTAAATCTTATTTGTGTTCTTGAAAGACAGATAACAATACCAAGTAAGTATTATGGCTAACTACTTCTCAACCTAGAATAAAAATGTAGCATAGAGGAGCACAGGCATGGGAAGAGAGCAGAGGACTTGAAAGTAATACCATAGGAATATAACCAGATCTATAACAGGGTTACTAGCACTCACCAAGGTCAGCTACTGGTCAGCAAATGAATGCCACCTTACCATCTGGGTAATGTCAGCTTCAGACACAGCAAAGACTGCAAGTAAGAGGTATTCAATATAAAGAAGTCACCATAAATGGGGAAATCAGATATGGACTGGAAAAACTAACTGCATATAATTTGAAATATAAGTGTTAGCATCATTTAACAGACTAATAATCACTATTTGACTAGACTATAAGACTTTTCTAGACTTAGAGTAAATTTTTATTCTCTGTTCCTTTGGACCATCTAAATGTCACAAATTAGTGCAATAAATTGCAGGATAATTTGGCAAGTTAGTGGGCAATTTGGATGAAACAATTTGGTGGAAAAATTGTGCAAATTACACTGTTTAAATGTAGTTTAACAGTCTGAATCCATTGAAATCTTCAGCTTCAGTGGGAGTGCAACCCATGCAGCTCAAGTTAGAGTTTCACCCAGCTCAGAGACCCTGAAATTTCACTGTAAGCAGCAGACTCAGTGCAACTTCAGTAAGTTTACCTTGGATAGCAGCCATGCTAGTCACCTCCTAAGCCCTCTGGGAACAGCACTGAAAGATCATCCAACAATCTTCTTGGTCTTGCAGCTCACTACAGGAAACAGGAAATTAACTGGACTTCAAAGGTCTTTCTCAGCTTTGCTTCCATAACACATGAACAGGGGCATTGTGCAAAGGATACAGATTCATGGGATGTGCCCTATACACAAGAGGTTTCTTAGAATCACTGACCAGTGAGTACACCTATGGAAAAAGGCTTAAAGCTTTGAGTGATGCTTATAGTCTTCTCAAAACTCCTGTAGGAGTCAAGCAGAACCTGAAAAACCCAAATGTGAGGAATCATCTCTTCCACACAGAATGTACTGCCACTTAGAAACCCAACAGCTTCCTATATACGTCCAGAACAAATGAAGTCCCAGAGAAAGAAGCAGTTCTGTAATTCAACTAATTTAGTGAGTGACCTTTTATTAGAATAGGATCAGAAGCAACACAAGAGTAAAGTTGATGAAGAAACACAGAATTTGTGATTCACAACATAAAAAGAAAATATCTTGTTTCCAAGTAACAGACTTACCTGAAAGATGGGAGTTGAAGAGAAACCAGAGCAGTTTGAACAATTTGAATACATCCTACACCATTAGTAAGTAGCAGATAATTCCAGACGTAGCACCATAAAACAATGAAAAGGAGGCAGATCACTAATACATGGGTTCCTGCTGAACATCACAGCAAAAAACCCTCTGTCAGAAGAAGGTGCTACAGACACTCTTGCTGAACTCAGCTGCATCATGTCTTCACCACATGTCATGCCAACCAAATGAAGCCAGTAGGGTGGTCCACTGGTAGGACTCAGGGAGGAATTCAACTGCAGGCAGTCAAAACAGTGACTGACCTTCAAAAGATGACTTATGGCTTGGGTGTTTGCATGGTCTCTGCATTGAATCTTCCTTGAGCTTCAACACTGCAAAGAGCAGAAGACATGTTTATTGGAAAGGTATGGTCAAGGGAGCTGAACTGAAGCATTTCAGTAGAACAGTTTCTATCAGCTGAAACTCTGTTCCTGCCAAGGTCTTTCTGTCTCCATACTCAAGTTACTCTGCAAATAGTGGATAGCCCAGAGGTCACTGAGCTCTCTTGCATGGCAGCAGGCTGCACAACAGGATGTCCTCTTGAGCAGACACCTCTCCAGGTTATTCTTTGAGGCTGAGAGATTCCTTGTCACATTCTTGGTGAGTGATTAACAGCATGCTAAATTTGGGGATTTTAGCTAAGTGATATAAAGAGATGATTGTGTTCATACATTCCTTTAGACATGAACTGTTGACCAAGTCTAAGTCTAGAATTGAACCCAGGTGCACCTAAACTCGTTTCTGAGACGTTTAGAAAGCAATGGGCTCCTTTCTGAACTTTATGGCTCAATGGCAGGATCTCCCTGAATGTTTTGTCCAGCCCTGCCCCTATGAAATCAATAATCAAGTGTACCATGCCATCAAATCTTGTTAAACCTCTTCCACTTCACCATTAAACTTCGTTAGCTTACTACTTTATATCAATGAAATATATTGTTTTTTCTCTCTTATGAGTGAAGTGCATTACTCGATCCTCACAGTCACTTCTGAAGGACCACTTAGAGAGATGCCAGAGATAATCTGAATTTGACTCACTCCATTTGAGAAAAATGCTGGTGTTTGCTAGTTCTTTCAAGAAAAAGCACCTTGACACAGATGACTCCCATTGTGTAATTCTAGTGGTGCCTTAAAGGTTTCAGCTGTCATGCTTTCTACAGGGAGGACGCTGGAAAATCAGGCTTTCCTGACCCATCCAGACAGCTAAAGCTATCTTTTTTAATCACTAATCTATGTGCATTACAAATGCACTCTGTGACTAATGTGGTAATACTATAATGCCTCATTCCACTTCAACCATACAGGTGTCAGGGGACTTGAAATGAGTATGGTAATACCAGAATTCAGAAGGTAACCACTAGCAACACAAAAGAAGAACAAAGTTATGTAATATGTCCTCAAGCTACCCTCCCCCAGCATGTACTTCAACAGGAGGGAAAGTGTGTATGTGGAGGGGAATAGGGCAGCAGAGGCAATTCCAAGGCAATTCCAGAGTTAGTCTGAGATCTCAGTCACTCCAGGTTTGGAATAAGGAAATGGGGTATCTATCATGCAGAGAGAAAACTAGAAATGATGCTCTGCAAAATGTATTGGACAGAGATAACTGATATCTGAGATGTCTGGTTAAAGACAGATCTGAGCCCAAAGTGTTTATGCCATATTAGCACCACCACAAATCTAGGCTACCTTCTCTGGGCCTTCCAAAGAGGTATGAACTAAGACAGAGAGAGCTATCATCTGCCCCTTGCACAGACAGTTCCAAATAATCTCATGGCCTTGTCATATCCTGTTACAGGAATTATTTCACCCTAGGTGCTTGTTTAAATGCATCTGTTTAGGTATAGCCCTAGTTAAGTTGTTTACTCCCTCTATATTTTTTCCCCCACCAGTTCAGAAAGAAGGCAAAGGCTTCATATTGTTTAAGATCAATACAAAATTGAAAGAAAATACATGCAGGATAGTAAGGAAACTAGGAAACAGAATCTGAGTTACAGAACAGAGAGAGAAAAAATAAAGAGCAGATTTGTTACCTACAGGCCATAAAGTTCATACTAATTTTCATTTCCATTGTCACTAAGGTCACTATTAAATTATTTGTCATTATTGGAAAACGGATTCATAAGCCTTTCATTGAGATCTAAACCACATGGAAAGTATCTTTCTACCATCTCTCCTGTACTGCAAAAATCCACCTTTATTTCTTCAGATAACATATAACATGAGTAGAAGAGTTTATCTGTATGCATGGTATATCCTAGAGGATGTCACAGGGAGATGCAAAAAAGAAAAAAGAAAAAGAAGGTGGAGAGGACCACTAGCAGATTTAACACAAATTCAAAGCTCACACAAAATAGAGAAAGAGCCAGGGCCTGGGTGCTATACCAACATGATCTCTTAGAACAGCTTATCCTCCAGGCTCATTAGTTTTGCCACAGCACTTGGTCATGGGCTGTGGTTTGTCTCTATACACCTAACAGGAAAACCTAACATTTGAAACTCCACCCGCGTAAGGCAAACAACTGGCAGGAACTGAGCAGCAGTCTGACATCTTTTATAAACCTTGACCTCACTTAGCCCTTCTTATAAGAGTTAAAAGATAACCCTCTTCACCTTTTTCACTCATGCATGGCTGACGCTTCTACCTGTGCTATACTGGATGCATCCTTACAGAAGATCTGGCTAAGAGAAGGATGTGGCTGCTGGAACTGGTCCTGCCCATCACACAGGTTTGTCCCAGGAACAGATGAGGTGCATTGGTGGGTGAACAGGGATGCTGCTGCTGAGGTTTCAGGCTGTGGCTGCCATGCTGTGAGACTGCAAAGGGAGAAGAACACGAATGCAGAGGAGCAGCACCAGCCTCTATGGTGCCAGCCCAGTCACCCAGACAGAATTGCACCATGCTGTTCGCACCATTACTGGCCTCAGCTGGAGCTCTCACAAATGTCTGGGCATGAAGGCAGACCCATAGGGAAAGTAGGACCAGTCCTTACACAATAATTTTTCCCAAAAAGACCACATGCACCTCTGCTTCCCACAAATTTCATCGTTCACAATGCAGTGGATTCAAGTAAATTTCTTTAAAATATAGTCAGATCTGGTATGGAACAATGACTCTATTGCAGTTAAATGTCCTTATCTATTTTTCTTGTGTCTTCAGCTGAAGCCACTGATGATACAGAGACAGGCAGGACAGGATCTGTGGTTTGCTAACAGCAAGAGTGTGTGCAAAGCTGTAAACTGGTATTCCTTTCACTTGCTAAAGTAGACGATTTGCCTTCCTTCCCTGCCTGCCCAAAGACACTTGCACATCTTTAATTTGCAACTGCTACCTCAGCTTTTGTACCCTGAGCACAAAATACTGATTTGGTGTTCCCACCTATTAGTCCACACTGGCAGGATTGCCCCAAGGATCAATGAAGGTGCAGGGGTCTCCTGCTGCCACTCATTTCAACCATAACCAGGAATCAGGTGAGGTCATGACGACTCTGCTTTCCACCCTGTGCCCTGCAAAGGGAGTGGTCAGTGTCACCCTGCAGTGGGATGACATATTGCCCTTAAGCAGGCCTGAGACTGATCCACCCCCTGCCTGCACCCTGATATGTTCCCATCCTGCTTTCTACAAGCTATAGGGTAGATATTCATGAAGAGGGGGAAATTATGACCAGAGCCCAAACAGGGATATTACATTTCACTCACAAACTTATGAAATATTAGTAAAAGCTTAGGGCAGTAATAGACCCTATTTTACCTAGTGGGTTATGATCATAGTGACAATATTCATGTTATGTAGCTTGGGATTCCAACGTTTGGTTTAAAAAGAGGACAGAGGGTGAGAAAAGCACAAAACTAGTTGCGTAGCTCAAAGCCAAAGCAGTGCATCCCAGACTAATTCGGGCAGCCACTACATTTCCTGGGTTACAGGAGAGAGCTGGAGAAAAGGCATCAGTGCTTTTACCTAGGTAATTAAAGCCTAAAAGGTAAGTGAAATAGGAGAAAATTTTCAAGTAACATGGTGCATGGGTTTCTCTCCACACAGTGGGTAAGGAAGTTTTTGAACTCTATCAACATATAGTATCAGCAGTGCAACTAGAAGACAAATTTATTTTGCTGGACACTTTAAAAATATTTAGGAAACCGTGTAACCCTAAACTGAACACGGTATTTTAGCAGCACCAATTTTTGCCTCATCATGTTGTAACAAATGGAATTGACACATATACAGCCAAACTGAGACAGAATGAGCAGCAGCAACAGTCTGAGATTACCAAAAATGATATGCTTAGAGACAAAATTGTTTTCCATGTGACTGACAAGAGGCTGGGAGACAGGTTATTAGGGGAAATGGATTTGTGCTTGTAAAAAGGCAGTAGATGTCTGCCAGGTCTTGGAAGCCATGCACTGCTAGAAGCGATAATGTCTGGGCAAATTGAAAAGTCTCTATAATAATACTGTCAATGGAAGCAGCATGAAAAGCAGCAGATATAGAGCTCAGCCATGAACAAGACATGCAAATCAGCAATAAAGACAGAGACAGCACTGGCCTCCCTGCTGCTGAAAATTATTCTGCATGGACAGCACAGGAGATGCTAAGGCCAGAGCTTTCTTCCCCCAACAAATATTGCAAATGCTGGAATTGATAATAATATCTGATTTTGTTAAAAAGTCTAGGAACTGAACAATTAAAGTAAGATCCTGTTTCATCAGAAATTAGGAAACAGAGACACCCATATCACTAATTGTTGTAGAAAGCTATTGCCCAGAGTCATGAAGGAAAACAGAGCTGCAGTACATAACTATCTACAATCACAGAAAAAGACCTAATGATGAGAATATAGAGAACAAAAAACATTGTATCTGTAATCTGACGTAATTACTGAAATATTCATGAAGGACATTACTGTTTTATGAACCCTGTGCTTTGCTCAAAGATCCATATGTAAGTCATCCAGAAGCTGGGAGAGTGGAGACAGAGGACACCCAGATGCTATGACACAGGGTGCCAAGCAAGGCTTTTTTTTTTTCCTTCTCCTTTCTTTAACAATGACTCCTACTGGCTCTTCTGATGCTGGCTGCTCTCATGTGCATGGAGTTGGCCCCACTGGGAGCTAGTCAGAGTAATGGCTGACAGCACAAAACCTCCCTTGAGTGCAATGCAATGCCACACTTGAACTGATCAGGCACATCAATAGGCCAAGGTCTGCCATTCTGCATGAGGTAAGGCAGAAGGAGAGAATTAAAACTGATCTGAGGAGGATTCAATTCCTAGGAAGAACCTACTACTACATAAAAGTCCCTTTGGCCCAGCAGAAGAGCATAGGATGAGTGGTACTGGCAAGTCCTAAGGGCAGTGACCTGCACAAGAGGTTGACAAACTTGTAGTTCAGTTCATCATGGACTTTCTGCCTCTTTACTTTGCTACTTTTGTCTTCATTCTCCTTGCCACTCACATGTCTGTGTAAATATATAAAAATATAAAAATTAATAAAATATTAAAAATGTATATATACAAATATATACATATATATACTATAGCAAAAAGGCATTAGATATTTCTGATCCAGGCAGTGCTGCATCAGGGACCAGCCCATTTAAGGCTCCAAGGTTAGGTGAACTTGCAGAACTGGTGCACAACCCAGAAAAGATTGGTGGAACAGGGCCTAAGGCATCCATCAAAGAGGACTGGGGATGATGAACCATATTCTAGGGCTTGGCTTTGCTCATCTAGTTAAAATCAAGAGCTTTTACATAAGCAGTTTTCTGTAACCAGTGAACTGCCTGGAATGCTGCTGAAAAGTTCCAGAATTCTGAGGGGCAGTTTAATTACAAACTCCTGTGAAGACAGGAGATCCCAGGGAAGAGGTTCCTGCTGTGAACAGCACAGGCATAATGAGTCAAATTCTTCAACAGATGTAAAGCAACTCAGTGGTCCTTGTCTGTAGAGATGCTGCCAGTTTCCAGACAAGGTCTGATGCATTGATTGCCCTATTTCTTGCTTCCTGAGTGTCTTGATTCCAAGTGGGATATTATTTTTTTTTTCTAGTAGCTGGTGCTAGTATACTGTGGTTTGCATTTACTATGAGAATAATGTTGACAAGACACTGATGTTTTAGTTGTTGTTAAGAAGTGCTCACTCTAAGTCAAAGACTTCTCCAGTTTCATGTGCTTTACCAGTGAGCAGATGCACAAGAAGCTGAGAGGGAGCATGGCCAGGACAGATGACCTGAACTGACCAAAGGGATGGATATTCCATATCACAGAACTTTATTCTCACTATATAAACTGAGGGAAGTTGGCCAGAGGGCATCTCTTACTGCTCAGGGATAGACTGAACAGTCCTAAGTGGGTTCTGAGCAATTTTATTGTGTATCATTTGTTTAAAATTGAGTTCTATTCCTCTTTATCTTTTTGTTATATCTCTTTTCTTTACTATTGTTGTTGCTGTTGTTGTTTTAGAGCTACCTTATTTTATTTATTAAACTGTTCTTATCTCAACCCATAATGTTTGCTGTTTTCCGATTCTCTTCCGCATCCCAACATAGGGAAGAGGAGTGAACAAATGGCTGCATGGTACTTAGTTTCCATCTGGGGTTAACTAGAGTACTGAGAAATGCACTGAAATAGGCTGACAGGAATCTTATCTTGTTTAGAGTCTAGGTCTATTTACCTAACTAATAGAGAAAGGGCTAGAGTATAGAAATTTCTTCTCCAATTCCACCAACTGTCCTGTCATCCTCCCTGGTGTGACTGCTTCTCCACATCCTAAACCCTTTCTTAATCCTCATCCCTTGGTGCTGCAGTCAATTAACAGGCTGTAGTTGTGATGGGCTGTGGAAACACCATTTTCAGTGGTGTATTCAAAACCTGTGTCTGCATATTGACTGGTGCATGAGCATGAGAATCAAGTGTATTTTTAAAACTGTCTCATGTCTAAGGAATGGATTTTCTCACACTTAAAACATAATGAGTCCCAGACCTCCCTCTGGCAAGTGGTGGATACTTATTTTAATCTGTATTTGATCTCTGAACAAAATCTTTACTTTAAGGGAGATATTTTCATTTTTATTGTTAATTGTTGTCCGTGTACAAATGATGCTTCTCCCCAGAATCTCTTAGATTTGTCTGCTACATCTGTGCCTTATATGAAAGTGGTCCAGAAAGCTACAGCCTGAACTATGGTGAATGGTTATTATTTAGACGCATTTAAGATTTTCTACATCAGGCTGAACAAATACAAATTAACCTGGAGAGTGCTATGTTTGGTAAATCTATTGCACATTGTTATTAAGGAGCAAAATGAAATCTAAAATGTAAACCTCTGCATTCCACTTTATATACAGCTACCACAGAGTTTTCCAAGAAGCTATTCAAAATGAAACAGGTAGGTAATGAGGCATTATTTGCTACCTGTAGGGCAGACAGCAGTCACCCAGTTTAATCACCACGAAGAGGCTGGGACAACTTTCCCAGCCAGTGTCTCCACTTCAAAAGTATACTGTACAGCACCTCTTCTGGAACCTGCCCATTTCAGCTAAAAGCTCCAGTGAGAAAGAAGTCATCATTCTGGATAAGATGCTTCCAGAGAAGCACATGAGGATGAAATGATGCTGCAGACCACTCAGATGGGATCAGAGTGGCTGTGAGCTGTTGTTCCACTTCTCCAGCCAGAAAGGATAGGGAGGGACAGGCTGCCTCAATGAGGTTTTTACCTTGCTCTTCTACCTCTACCTACCTAGCACAACAGATGCTTCATCCTTGCAAAGAGCCTTCTCTCTGTAAGACTAATCATAACCACTTGGATGTCCCTGGGATAAAGAGGACTACCCCAAGCCACTCACTTACCTGTGGTGTCTGCTGCCTCTGCTTTGCGGACTACACAAACCACAACCCTTGCTGTAACTCTGAGTACAGACTTCTGGACTGGACTTCTAAGGGCCAGGATCTCTTGTGTGAACCTGGACAGGTAAATCATGGCTGATTTACAAAAATCATAAAACAATTTGTTAAAGCTATATGCAGACTTCTTCAGTAGAGGAGTATAAAGGCACCAGTTTCTCTCTCTCTCAGTGTATACTGATGCAAACACACAGTGTAAGTGTGAAAATAACACTATTGCTACAACTGCTCAGTCCTTTAGCCTCCTCTCATAAGAGAAATGTTCTTCACCTTTTATCCACCTGTTTTCTTGGCACCTGAACTGCCAAAAAATGAATTCTTTTCCTTTGTCCAATGTGACAGTGTACCTCCCAGCCTGGTAATCTCAATGCATTTGCATCAGTGCCAGAAATATGTCTATTCTGCAGGTGTATTCAGCAAAGATGTAAAAGATACTAGTCTCTTTAATATGACCTTGGCTTTCCATAAACTAAAGTGTTTCTCTTCCTCTGCTGTAACAGAAAACATAACTTCTTAACCATCTCTTGATACATATCTAGCAAACAATGATCAATATATGGTGTCTTGAGAAAAATCTATTCTCAAAAGCTTTTAGTGTCTGAATTTGCCAGACACTTTGTATAATGTAGAGGCATATTTGCAAGGAAACTGTAAACTATTGACTTGCTGGTGAGTGTATGAAGTAACTAAAGTAATTAAAATTATATAGCACTTAGTTTTTAGAGAAAACTTCTTTGCTGGGAGGCAGCACATGTCAGAGTTTTATAGAATGAATTTGTAAAGGAAAAGAAGTCAAAGATATGAAGTTTGTATAATACCATATAACCAATTTTATTTCTGTCAGGGTACTAGTATATTTCTCACACAGTAGCAACACTACTCACAAATCACAACTCAAAACTATTATGCCTGGTTTCCCTGGACTGATGCTAAACAAAGAAAAAAAGCACAGAGAAAACTAAAGCTAGGAAAGCTATAGATATATTCCAAAGAATTTTCTACATCAAAAATTCAAGAATAAAAGTGTTCCTTGGAGGGCTGTACCCTGCTTCCACACTAAGATGAACTTATGCCTACACATAAGAGCATCTCCTGGGAAGTTTCACAATAACTGTAAATCCTCTTCTGTAAACCTAATGGGCTGACTGCTGAATTTACTGCAAACTCCAGAGATATTGTAATCCTTGGCAATGTATCTAGAACATGCCTCATATAAACACATAAGAGCCAAGGACCAGGCTTGCACCAGGTTTCTTCCTGACTTACTTTCTCCTTCCCTGCAGTTGCAGAGAAACAGAACTCCAGTTACATGCAGAATAGCCTCTCATCCATACTCTATGACACCACTCTATGCTCTACATGCTGCAGCACTAACATATCCTGTCTTACTACTTTATTTTGGGGCCAAGAGCAAACAGGGACATGGCTCAGTGTCAGGGTGCTCAGTGCTGTATGTGACATGTATCAGATATCACTGGAAAAGCAAGCAGAAGTGTCATCTGCAAACAGACACCCCCACAAACAGCTGTTTGAGAGGGAGAGGTGTGACTCTGCATGTGCTGGGCTACAACCTTCCCACCACTGCTGCCTACCATAAGCAGCCATGCTGTTGGCAGAAGATGGCAGTACTCATGTCTCAGACTCATTTTGCTGTTCTGCATATTAAACTGCTCTTGAGGGTAGACTGTGCTAAAAAAACACCATCCTGCACTGGAGTGGGGAAGGCAGTAAAGACTGACAGCCGACAGCTCTCAGAGCAGTGAGATCTGAACACAGGTTTGCTGTGTCTTTATAATTCTCAGCCCACAAGCAGACACACAGTGTGAAATATGTACCATGCCATGTTCTTGCTACCAGGGCAGAGACGAAACTTAGTGAAGCAACAAAACTTGTTGGACTAGGGCTGTATGCCAGATGATACAGAGAAGTTGGAACTTGTGCTGGCATTTACACTCAGTTTCATGGGTGCTTTTTGTTTATCTCATTGTGACATCCCACCCTTAAAGGGAAGGGAACACACAAGATGCATAAATGCTCATGGTCAAAAGTAATGATACAAGTCAGGGGGTCCACAAAAGTTTTCAGAATTCTATTAGTAAATCACACTCTTGGCATGGAAATTTGTATAAGTTACTTCCTGGTATCATCTATGAACATGTGGTAGTGGGTTTTGGATAAGGGAGTAGAGTGAAAGGAAAGAGAGAAAGAGATGTGAATTAAAGAGGAGAGAGAATGAAAGGTAAAGAGAAAGAGAGATCACCAGTCCTAGCTCCAGTGGTAAACCAGCTGGAGTGTCCTGGGGGTACCTATACACCTGGGCTTTGTGGGAGTACATATTATTTTCCCACCCTTTTTACTTTCTATGCAAATTTGTTATCATGCAGAGTCCATTCCTCTAGACTTTTCTGGAAAAGGGTTGGAGGGCTTCAGGGGTCTTGGGTGGTCCATGCCCACTTCTCAGCCTCATCCCTGCATTTGTGATGTGCTGTCTCCAAGAGCCAGAACAAGGACATTTGTCCCAGAAATGTGCTGCCCTACCTCCTTATGGCCTCTTCTCCAGCCACATCCTTTCTTTATCAGTTTATTATTACCAGCATTTCTTGGCTGTTATCTCCAATAATCCATGGTTGGCTCCACAGGTCTCTGGCTGTCAGTGTTTGAGGCACAAACATGAGCCCCCTTGTCTTCTAGGATTCTACGTTCAGGAGCTAGTATTTTTCTTGCCCTCCTGGCAGCATGAGAAAGCTGTATGAACTCTTAGTTATGTCACCCTGAAGTCAGCTCTGCACTCAACAGGACAGCCTTAAAATGGGGCATAATCTGGAACAAGCTGGAGTGAAGGCCCTGGGGGACAAACTTGCCCCAGTCAGCTTCACTGTGTTTTGTTTCTCTCCCACTTTGAAACAAATCAGCTAACCTATAAACAGGAATTAAATTGAAGGCTGTTTGCACTGCTGTTCACCTGCTGCCTCGGTTTGCCTGTTCCAGATATGCTCCTTCCAAATTATCAAAGATTTATCAAACAGGAGTTTGTTGAGCTTTAGCAGAGTGACTGCCCTCTCCTGGCTGGGAATCCCTCCGTCCTGCCCTCTCCCGTGCCGGCCAAACTGGCTGCAGACAGCCTGCTGCTTGGATCACCCTGCTACCATAAAGCAACCTGATAGGGAAAGAAAAGCACCAGAGTGCACTTAGTAACTCATTCAGCAAAAATTGTTCATGGATTTATAATAAGTTATTTAACCTTTTTATTTTTTATTATTACTTGTCCAACTGTTGGAGCTGAAGGAGTCATTTGGTTTTTTGCTATGCTTTTACTGTGTAAATACTTCGAACACTTTACATCACAAAAATAAACAAATGTCTCCAGCTGTTCTCCCATTCAGATTCTAAATTCTGGTCCAAAGAGTACCCATCACTTCCCTTTTTTTGACTCTAATTTCTTTTCTGCTCATCATACAATCAGTATTTCTATGAACAGAAGGACTGTTGCCAGCAAGTGGTGCCAACACTGATTAGTCCAGAATCTTTTTCAGGCAGCTACCAGCAGAATAACAAAAGCCCACCCTGGAAAGGCAATAGCAAAAGGATTAACCTCACAAGTTTGGTCCTTGCCCTCAAACTTCGATCTGCAGTAACCAGCAGGTCAGATACTTTTCAGTTCACTCCAGAGATCCAGAAAGAAAAGGGCTATTTTCCTTATGAAGGAGTTTACTGGAAAATTGAGTGTCTCCATACTTGCCTTTGCAACCATAGGAGCAAAGCAGACACAGAGTGATGTGGGAGTCATGCAAACATTTGGGTTGGTAAAGACCTCTAAGGTACAGAGGTAGAGATAGCCCTGAGCAGACCACTTTCTGCTGTGGAAAGCTGTGTGCTCTATCCCGTTTCCACTAGGGTCAAGGGCACCCGAACCCCTCTGTGCATCGATGGTAGAGGTTGCCTGCTCTACTGGGCACCCTAATTCATCTCCTGAGCATCAGGTGGTTAAGCAAACCCTAGCATGAGGCAGCCCAATTCAGTTCCAGGCCTCAGCTATGGCTGTGGTCAGGGTTGCAGGAGCTTAAGATCAGTGGGTTTAGTGGGACATTTATCTGTCCCACTCAGCTTTCCAGCATCCTAGAGGTGTGGGAGAAGCCCATGCCTCTCTCATCAGCAGAGCCCCAAAGCAATTTGCAGCTAATTACTTTGTTCCACCCCTTTTGGTGTACAGCTGACACACGGAAGATGCAGATGACTTGAGAAATCAGCTCCCCTCCTGACTCACATGGAGGAAAGATGCCACAGTGACAGCCACTTGCAGATATGAGAGAAATAGAAAATTATAAATAAATAAATAAATACACCCCAGCACCGCAGGGTGATACTCTAATAATATGAAATAGATGTGTCAAAAATAGAATACACCCACTTAAAATGAATATGTTTTAAAGAAATTAATGTTCTTTGCAGAAGATGAAAGGCTGCACAGTGTAACACATGGGAAGGTAAATAAATGAGTAATGGTTCCAAGGAAGGTAACCACTCCTATGTGAGGAGCATTTCCAGTTCCCTGCACTGCAGCTGCACAGCTCCTTAGTACAGAGCACATGTATTATGCACATTTTAATTTCTTTGCCAGGCCTCTGAGAAGACTGAGTCTTTGAAGCTAGATTATGACAAGCAGTATCTGGTCGCTCAGACCCAGTACCACACTGAGTCCACAAGAGAAGCTCTGTGAGCAAGTCCCATGTCTAGACACCCATAATTCCTCATAAAACTGGACAAATGAGTGAGGCTTGGGTGACAAAATTTAGATCTTCAAGTTAAGAGATATAAATTATTGTCTGATTTAAACAGGTACTACCAGCCAGCTTTAAGACCTAAGCCACATCAGCAAACTGTATGCTGAAAGGAGGCAAAAAAAGATTCAGGACTAACAACAGATGAGATTATACATAAGCTCTTAGTGCAACATGATATTTAACAAGTAAATGGGTTTCCATGTGTATGAATGAGGGAATAGGATTTAGCACTGAGGTCTTTCCAGCTTTCTAAACAAAACTGATGAGTTCAATGTCAGAATCCCATAAATTGTTCACTTATCTATGCTTTTAAAGAGATGTTAAAAATAGATTTCCTTATACTTGCAAAAAGATCTTTAAAAAAAATTTGAAGAGACTTTCATGAGAAAAGAAACTGTGGTTTCAGGACAGCCTTATTGTATAAGTGATTCAAGGAGCCTGAGCTGCTATCTTATCACACACACATACAAAAAAAAAA
>VXBN01006015.1:96665-110314 GCA_013397395.1 Sinosuthora webbiana
TTAAAAAAAAAAAAAAAAAAATCAGAAGAGAGAGGGGTGACTTGATTACAGAGTACAGGCAGATTCACTGAGAGAAAATCACAAATATTAAGGAGATTTTTAAAATGGATAAAAAAGCCATGCATAAACTCACTGTCTGGAAGTTAATGCCAGACAAATTAGAAACAAGGAACAATTTGTTACAGCAAGGATGATTAACCATTAGGACAAGTCATTTCTGAAAGCAGTGGATTCTTTTTTTCTGCTCGAATTCAGAAAGAATATTTTCTTGGCAGGGAAGCTTATTCCACAAGGTTATGGTCCTATATACAGCAGTAATAGATGAAAGCATATCATCTCTATTGCAGCAGTTTGGGCTGGATGTGTCTTCTGGCCTTCATATCTGCCTTTTTCTGGAATGAAGTAAAAAATACCTGACCCAACAATTATTGCAAATATCCGTTTGAAGGTAAGGGTCAGACTTGTGAGGTACTTTTTAGTCTCACAATGGCCCTTAATCTGGCTATTAATGACAATCCAGCCCATTAAAACTGTATCTCCAATCTCAAAATAATTTCCTTTTTTATTCCTAAAGAAATCTGATTGGATCAACATGAAACTGATGCAATGCCCCAACTGAAGCCATTGTTAGCTACAGTGGGTGTCATTTTCTAAGCCCTTCTCTAGTGGCCGGCTGTGCCAGGAACATTATTCTTAGAGCTTGTCTGAAGAGTGGAAAAACTGAAATAAAAAAAGCGTAAATTCTAGACAGAATCAACAATTTTCAGTGACAGAAATCGTACAAACAAGAGAATAGAAAATGTTGTACATTTATAGCCACACAGGGGATCAACTTGTCTACTAACTATCTGTTGCATATCAAGCAGTTTATATAAGGGTTGATAAGAAATTAAGTCAAACCTGGCATCTAAATAAACTCAGTTTTTGACAAAGTTGTACACAATAGTATAATCCCTATCCAACTTGAAGTTCACATTGGCCAACTGTCTGCTTCCTAGATGCATGTTGGTTTTGTACCAGCCAGCAAGACAACCTCAGTGGTTACACCAATACAAAGGGAGAGCTAGTAGCAGAAAACAGAAGTCACCTAAGCATATTATTTGCTTGGTCATCCACAAGCTTCTGCAGTGAAAATAACAGAGTAGCCATCCCCACATTGTGAAGGGAAGAAGGGTTTGTTTCTGGGAAATCCTTATCCTGGGGCTATGCTGGATGCCCTTCACAAGAGCACATGTATGTTGTGCATGCATATGAGGCAACTTTTCCTGCTCCCACAGCCTACCAAGGGTGGCAGCCAAATGCAGTGACAGGGCAGTCTCTAGTGGCAGAGCAATCAGCAACAATTACTGACCATATTACACCCCTGCTTTTTTCTAGGTTGCAATGTTCTATGGAGTCTTCGATTTGGTAATCCTGCCCCATAGCCAGCAAAACTCTTCAGGATTAGCACACTGTACCTGTTAAAAGGATTGCTCTGCCACGCCCAGACTCCCTGCAACTGACCATCTGAGCACAAAATTGGAAGGAAACTTGTTACTCCTGAATCCTGCCACTTTGTTTGTCTGGACAAGAGTAACTTAATTTCTGGCAATCCAGTGTACATGTTTCTGTGGAAACAGAGACCAGCAGAATGCACACTCGTAGCCACTGGTTTTCTCCAGTCTCCATGGAAACAATCATTGCATGGGAGAAAAAACTAATGATTGCAAACTAATGACTTACTGGAAGCTTTCCTCTGCCTTAATTTTTCTTTTGTCATCCTTATTGTTATAAAATAAAGAGGGCAAATATGATGATGTCTCAAATCCACGATATGATGAAGGTCAGAGTCAGAAAACATGGGATGAAGCTCCCAAGAGCTCAGGCAGCCCAGCACCAGACCACTGAGAAACATCTGGCGTGCAAATGGTGGGCTTCCATTCTGTAGAGAGAGAAAGGTGGGAGGCAGACCCACCCAGCTTGCACAGATACACTCATTATCTCCAAACACAGACCATCCCAGACTCCCAGGCTACCAGAACTAGTGAAGACATCTCAAGAGACTGACCATCACTCTCATGCTGATGAGTCAGCCCTGTGGTGCTAAGGATCTTGGCAGAAGGAGGACACATCCATATGGTGATGCCAAGGCACATATGACTTTCCCAGTGCCTTCGGCTTCCTAAGCTTTCTTCACAGAGAAAAACAGTTATTTTGCCCTTCCTTTGCTTTTTGTCTCTTAGAGAGGTTGATGAGTCTCACAACATGACTCCCACACAACTGCCTCATTTTCTGTGACATGACCTCCAAAGAAATACCATCATGGAAACATAAAAAAGATCTACCCTACTAAAATCAGCTGAGGATTTTCACACAGTCTACATGTTACCCAAACTTTTCATACATTTCTCCCTTTTCTTCTGAGGACCTTCACAGTGACCTTCAGCAACTGCTTTTGCTCACTCTGTTTTCTTTAATCCCTAGGGTCACTAGCATCTTTGGACCACATATTTTTTGGACCACAAAAAAAGCCCACATGAGCACCTTTTATTTCTATCAGTAACCACTATTCAGGATTGTTGTTATTGTTTCATCTCATTTTGACCTCTACAGCCATTCTCATCTCCCACTTCCTTCTGGTAACACAGACAGAGGTATCCCACCAAGCAGTGATGCACTGTGCCCAACAAAGCCCGCACTGCACTGACATGGCTCTCCCTGTGACTCGCCAAACACACAAAGACATGTCACTATACCCTCAGGATGTCAAAGCCCATCCAGTTCCTGTCTTTGTGGGTACAATGGCAGCAAGTTTTAGTGAGCATATCCTTGAGCAAAAGGATTGGAAATGGTGTTGATGTCCATAAAATAGAACTGACAGTCAGGACAAGATGGTATGCAACTGGCATTGCAACATGGGAAGACTGGCAGTATAGTGAGGAGTCTCAATGGAGATGAAATCTTGTACCCACACAGGCATAGTACATGGAGGCTGGTTATACACTGGAAAGCTGAATCCGTGACTCACGTCCTAAATCCTTTATTTGACATTGGCCTGTAAAGGTCAATCCCAGCAAGCATCCCTCCAGGAATACCTCTTGCCCCAGTTTCCCCATTTGTTCCTTTGCCTTCAGGAAAACGGATAGCTATGGTGTGGTTAGTGTGACTGCACCTTCCTTAGGCAGATATTTAAGAGCAGCAATCCTACAAAGTACTCCACTGCCTATCCCTTCCACACAGTTATGTGAGACGTTTTCTCCTGAATGGTGCACACACTTGCCTCTTCAGTGGCAAAGACTTTTCGTGTTCAAGCAGAATTAACTGAGAGTATTCAGGTGGCTGTTTCACATCCCCACAACAATCCTGAGAGCAAAGCTTCTTTCTGCTCAGGCAATCTAAATAAATAAAACTGCTAATAATTACCTGACTATAAATACATGGCAGGAAATAACCGACCCATTTCCATGAGGAGCTTAAATTGTCTTTGGCACCTTAGACTAGCAAAATGAAAGGTCCTAACATTCATACTTCTTAATTTTTCCATGACTGCCAGAAAATCAGATCTAGCCCATTTTCAATGGGATTTAGGGACTTAGGGCAGGCAGATATCTAGTGTTCCCACTAGACTACACTAGATTGCAATTTTATTTTTTTTTTTTGTATTACAGCGATGCCCAGGATCCAAAAGCTAAATAATGACACATATTCTTATTCCTGCACCTCCTTCATCCCAGCATAGTGCTCTTTTCCCTAGAGAGTTCTCATTCTGATCAGTAGTTATGAGACAGAAACAAGACAATACTGGTGCAAAAATTTGCTAACAGGGGAAACAACAGCAAGAGGAACAATAAAATTGCAAGTTAGAAATATGGTCTTTCAGGGCATCGCTCTATTTTATCCTTTGGATAAAAATATTTTCTTTGCATCTAGATTGGAAAGCCAAGGAAAAATAACAAAAGTAGTTTTAAGTATTCAATTACAATTAAATGCTGAAATATTGATTTCTCTTCATTCCTTTTAATAGACCAGAAGGCATACTTCTCTCATATCAGCTGTCATGAAAACAAAACAGAAAATTCAGAGTTCAATATCTGAATGGGTACAAATTCTGGGAACATTAACAGCATTGCGGTCACATGTCGCAGCTGTTTGCCAGTGGTTAGGAGTGCCGTGACCTTCCTCAGAAGTGTCCCGAAAAGGACCCTGGGGGGCACAGGCATGTCCAAGCTGCTGGGGTGATCTAGCTCTTTTTTGAAAGCAGATCGATTCAGGCAACATGGAAGAACTGAGCCTCATGGTGGAGTTCTCCAGGAGTTTTCTTCCTCCAGGGAATCTGGGAACGGAAGACGGGAGAGCCAGGAAAAGCAAAGACTTTTATACAGGGGAGGCAGGGGGCGGGGCTATGCAACTTGGCCAGTCAGGTCAGGGATTGAAAAATAGACCAACCAGGGCAAGGATCAAAAATGGACCAATTAAATGGAGTGATAAGGAGGAGGGAGGGAAAGAACCAATGGGGTACAACCAATTAACATGATACTGATAAAGCTTTATGGGAATGGGGGAACACACCTTATCACTATAAGAACAGTCTTCTAAGGTTTCTTCCCTAGGGAGGTGTACCACAACCCTGAAGCCTGGGGGCTGCTTTCTCTCCAGGGGAGAGTGTCTTCCCCACTGTCAGGCTCCACAGCCTCCCGAGGCTTGACTCTCTCCACAGTCATATAAACAAGGACCTAAGACTTAAGGTATGAGTACTCTTTTTATAAATGACAAGTGAACTGTGATAGTGACAAGGTTTAAACAGCATATGGAAATTTATCTCCAAATCACATGTCACATCAGAGGTTTGGCAAGTCACTCCACTCTCAAAAGTAAAATCTTTGAAAACACAATCTGCATAACACTGGCAATGTCAGAGTTTTGCTTTCTCTTTTACCCTGACAGAACACAGATAATGGAAGACACTCAGGTGGAAAATTCACGACCCACGTTCTGCACTGCCTGCAAAGCTGTGCTCAAATCTCATTTTTCTAATGTAGCTGTCGATCAGAGAAGAGCTGGGATGCTGTGAGAAATCTGGACTGCACAAGTACCTCGACAAATGGTACCTCATTGGCTTTTCATGTAGCCTGCAAGATCATTTTACTCAGGTCCACACAGTGGAAATCAGCATGTCTGCTGCTTTTGGCAGCTGTGTACTGCCCTGTACTGTGTACTGTGGAGGATTGACAATCCTCTCCAGAACACAGGGAGAAACACAGGCTGGAGCATGGAAAGTATTGTAGTCCAGGCACAGGGTGATGTCTGACTCTCAAGGAAGGAAGCAGGGGACCCATGTCTGACCTCTGCAAGACTCTAGAAACACTGCCTTCAGCAAGGTCATCTTTTGGCATCCTCAGTACTGCCAACTATCCAGATTCCTCTATACCATGAGAAAATCTGTCCATGAAACCCTTATGATCGCTGTGGGATTGAAAGAGAAGAGAAAAAGCAAAATCACAGTCCCCAGCCTAGCCTCTATAATGGCTATGCCTCTTTATGTCTCTGCCAAAGCATGTGTAATACGTTCAGTTCCAAAGTCAGACATAAATGATATGGAAGTAGCCATGACTCAGCCTGGATGCTTGGTCATGGAGTTTGCTTCCCTACCATGTACCCTCCCAAGCTACTGGAACAGGCATCCTTTCTTTTTTACAGTTCCCACTTCCTCCCCATTTTCACCCCAGTTTCAAATTTCCCTCCAGCATAAAGAAAACAGAGTGAAAATGAATGGCCAGAGATACCATCAGAAGTATTTGTCCTCATGTATCCAGTTACCAAGTAATTTTTTTTTGTTAAGTCTTGTGTGAACTGCACAGCTCTTTACACGTAAGACTAAAACAATATTTTTACAATAGCTGCCACATTTAAACCTGTTGGAAACACTTTAATATGATCAGAGGGCAGGAGTTATAATTACAGTCTGTGGGTAATTTTAATCTTCTATTCCTATACTTTCAAAGCACATAATTTCTATTTATCTGAACCTGATTGCTTCAAATCTTTTAATTATGATTTCCCAAAGAGAATGAAAGACATTTTGTTCTTCTTTACCTTTCTCCTCCCACAACTGTGAGAACCAATATTCCTCCTCTGTCCTTGAGACTTCCTGCCTTGCCTGCTTCCCCCCCCCAGCTAATGAGGGTGGTAATGCCACATTTCTCTCCTTTTCTGGGCAGGGACCCAATATCCTGCCATGCTACACTTACCCTTCTTCCAAGATCAACTCTTCTCCTTCTGTCTTGTCTCTCCCCTCCAGTACTACTTGCATGCTTTCACTTTTCCATGCTAGGCTCCCCCCAGCCCCTCACCCTCCCCAAGCTTGGAGCAGCTGGTTTTTTGCCTTTGGGTGTCCCTTCAACACAGTTGAAAATGGATGATACACTTCAGGGCATAAGTGGAGAAGAGCAACTATTTGACTTGGCTCTGTCTTACAGTCAGCTACAGAAGGTGACTGATCTTGAATAAGGGCAGATTTGTGGGCACCTTTCCATCCAATTCTTCCTGAGGAAACTGTGAAAACACCCCCAAACTTCACAGTTTGCAATAAAATTATTCAGGCTGGCAGTACTGGCCTGACCCAGTTCCCATCAAACTTAGGTAAGGGTGAGTTTATGCAGCATGATGCAGCAGCTTATGGAGACCTGTGACAACAGATGTACAGAGGATACCTTAGTTTGCTGCTTCACATTGGTTAATCCATCTTACTTTTTGGTTAGGCTAGTTGTCCTCAAATAGACGCTGTAATAACACACCTGAATAACATTTCTGGACCTGAGATAACATCAATGCCTCATCATCGCAAACTCCAAAATGCTTCAAATTTTTCCATGAAGAGACAGAGGCATCTTAAAGGGGCATTGGTCTGGTGAACAAAGGTAGGATGAAAGAGATGAAAGAGAGATGGAAGGCATCTGATATAATCTGTGATCATTATTCAGCTGACACCAAATATCTCTCATGTAATCACTACTTTCCTGCGCAGACTACATAAAACATGCAACTTGCAATATAAATGGACTGCACACATGTGTTTATGGAAACTCTTGGTCTGGCTACACAAAATGTGTACTTTTTGTGCAAAAAAAATCACACTGATGTGTACCTCTACTGAGTCAGGAAGAGTGACATGCTTCCCATACCTTAGAAACACCATGGGAGTAAAACTTAGCAGGGACCCGTGAGCAGATAGGCTGAATTCTGTACCCATGGGTGGAGAAGAGGCTGGATAGTGGTATCTTACATGACAAGAACTCACTTTAAGGTCCTCATGGTGCCAGCTGCAAGCTACTGCCTCTGAGATCCTGATTCATATTCTTGACAAACTACATGTGTGCACAGAGCAGCTGGTACCACCACCATGAACAGCAGCTCGGAGCTCCTGCTTGACACTCTGCCTGGCTGTGTTGCTGCTATTTACCAACCGGAGACACAGCTGCAAGGCACTTTAACCTCCACTCTGAAAGGTTACAGCAAAAGAGTGACCTGCCTACTTCTTTCCCTGCAGCATGCTGGACAAGTTGTTGCCCTTGTGTGAAGCAGTGATAGAATTGCTTTTCAATGTTTCACATGCTGTGGTAGATACAGCTGGTTTTCACGTTGCTCAGACTGAATCTTTCTAAATCCTCACCACGTTGAAAATGTTCTTATTCTCTCCTGTCTACAATGCCTATCATTGCTTATTTCCTGGTATTCTTTCTCTTTACAATGTTGAAGTGCTTTTGAGATTGTAAGGCCCTATGTTTCATTGTCCCCTTTTGTAAAATATCATATTGTTTTCCCATGGACAGCATCAGATTCAGGTATTGGTTTTAGTAAATGCACAAATTGTTTGGAAAATTACTTCTGATTTGGGGGTACAACAACAGGAATGGGCAAAAGATCTCCCTTCCCTCTCTATCTTCTTCCAGGCTGAGATGTAAAGGGGATTTTGCTGTGGGAGAAACTTCAGAAAAATCTTATCCATTCCTGATCAAACCAGTCTTCTCACCCTCCACACTACTTTCACTGAGGGCTGACATATTTTTGAAAAGGGAGGATTGAATATGCTGATATTACCAAACCACTCAAAACATTACAGAATTTTTGCATCTCTATTTCTGTCTCAGGGTTACAACTTTGAGATATTTTTCAGGATTTTATGCCTAATAAAATGTTGCTGTCTCTCACCAGATTCTGTCACTTTAAATTACTCAGGAAGACTAAAAAATGTGTCTTTTCTTTCTTCAAAGAAGTCACTAAAAATCACTTAGTTCGTGTTTAAAATAAGCTCTCTTTTGCTCACCCTCCCTCCCACAGACAACAGAAGAGAAGGATCTCCACGTGTCCTTCCAAAACTCTCATACTGCTAAATTAGTCTCATTTCTGATACTCAGGGTCACACCCTTTCATGAATATGAACAACGCCCCTGCAAGCAGCCAGCATTCAGGTAAAATGTGCTGCTTGCCAGCAGCCCTGCCTGGAATGCTGCTGCATGACTTGGATTCCAGCAAGTCAGGGAAGATATCCATGCATGAATGAGACACATGGCTCAGATCAGGCTGTCAAACAGAATCAGGGAGTGAGACAGAGGAGATTGTTTGGCTCTCTGTTTTGCTTTCCAGCAAAAACTGATTATACTTATCACATAAAATAGACAAAATCCACTGCTATCCTCTCTCTCACTGTTGGTGGAGTGATTAAATGGAGATTAGGTGTTGGTCCAACTGATCCTCCTAGAAGTCAGGCAGGTATAGCCTGCACCTGTCTGACTAATCCCACAGGCATGCATCTGTGCATGCCACTTGCTGGCACTCTTCTCACTGCATTACATGAATTGCCATATCTGCTGCCCTTTTGCCCCTTTGCCTTTTTAAAACAGAACCACAAAATCACAGAGTATGTAGGGTTCAAAAGGACCACCAGTTGGGTCATGTAGTCCAGCCCTCTTGCTCAAGCAGGGCCATCCTATAGCATGGTGCACAGGATTGCATCAAGATGGGCTTTGAATACATCTGGAGAAGAAGACTAAAATCTCTCCAGGCAGCCTGTTTCACAGTGTTCTCTCACCCTCAAAATAAAGAATTATTTCCTCATATTCAAGGAATTTTCTGTGTTTTGTTTGTTCCCATTGCTCCTTGTCCTGTTGCTGGACACCACTGGAGAGGGCCCAGCCCCCTTCTCTTGACACCCTCCCTTCAGATACTCACATACATAGGGACGTTACCCTCAGGGACATTAATAAGGTGCCCTCTCAGTTGTCTCTCGTCCAGCCTCAACCAGCCCAGCTGCCTCACATTTTCCGCATAAGAGAGATCCTCCAGTCCTCTCATCATCTTCCTAGCCCTGTGTTGGACCCTCTTGAGTAGTTCCTCGACTCTCTTGTCCTGAGGAGCCCAGAACTGGACACAGCACTCCAGATGTGCCTCACCAGGGCCGAGTAGAGGGACAGGATCACCTCGCCTGACCTGCTGGCAATGCTCTTCCTAATGCACCCCAGGATCCCACTGGCCTTCTTGGCCCCCAGGACACACTGCTGGCTCATGGACAGCTTGTTGTCCACCAGGACCCCCAGGTCCTTTTCTGCAGAGCTGATTTCCAGCAGCTCATCCCCGAGCCTGTGCTGGTGCCTGGGGCTGTTCCTCTGCAGGTGCAGGACCCTGCACTGACCTCTATTGAATTTCAGTTGCTTCTCTTCCCGTCTCTCCATCCTGGGGCATCAGCCACTGCTCCCAGCTTTGTGTCATCAGTAAACTTGGTGAGAAGGCATCTGCCCCTTCATCCAAGTCATTGGTGAATAAGTTAAGTAATATTGGGCCCAGTATTGAACCTTGTGACATGCCACCAGTGACAGGCCTCCAACCTGACCCTTTCCCATTGATGACAGACCTCTGGATCTGCCATTCATCCAATTCTCAATCCACCTCACTCTCCACTCATCCAGTATGGTGGCACAGTCTTCCCTGTAATCAAAAATCTACAGCCCACTGGACTATTTGCCTACTCCAGTTTTCAGGAGGTCGCAGTCATGCTTTCCTTTTATCCTGTTTCTGTCATGCCTATCCCTGAAATGCTACAGATGATCAGTTTCCACCCCATTAGCACTTGTAGCCAATAGTGCATCTCTCAACAAATGTCCAACATGACTGAAAATCTCAAGATCCAGAAACTGTTGAGTCTCTCAGTTCACTAGAAACATATTAGGAAAAATTCCTTCACCAGAAGTTTGTCAAAAGCCTTTGGAAAAGACTGTTCAGGGAGGTGTTGAGTCACTATCCCCAAAGGTACTTTAAAAATGTGTAGATGTGGCACTCAGCAACATGGTTTAGTGGAATATTTGTCAGCAGTATGTTAATGATTGTACTCAAAAATCTTACAGTGCTTTTCCCACCCATATGATCCTATGAGTCTATCATTCTGTGATCTGTGTCACTGAGATAATGCCCTGAAACAGTCATTAGCTTGTAAATGAATAACAGCCAGCAATTATTAAATTTCAAAAGCTATTTTTTCAAAAGCTGCTAGAGAGCAGTGCCATGGAAAAGGAGCAGGTGGTCCTGGTCTGTGGCAAGTTGAACATGAGTCAGCAGTGCCCTGGCAGCCAGGAGGGCCACCTGTGTCCTGGGTGGCATCAGGCACAGCATCATTGCCAGGCAAGGGAGGGGATTGTCCTGCTCTGCTCTGCACTGGGGCGGCCTCACCTCCAGTGCTGGGGGCAGTTTTGGGTGCCACAATATAAAAAAGATATTAAACTGTTAGAGAGCATCCAAAGAGGGCAACAAGGATGCTGAAGAGCCTTGAGGTGAAGCCATATGAGGAGCATCTGAGGCTACTTGGTCTGTTCAGCTTGGAGGAGACTGAGGGAATACCACATTGCAGTCTACAATGTCCTTGTGAGAGGAATGCCTGGATATAATAAAAAGTTCCTTACCAGTGGGTGGTTGGGCACTGGGTTGGACTCCCCAGGGAAGAAGTCACAGCACCAAGCCTGAGAGAGTTGGAGAAGTGTTTGGACAATGGTCTCCGGTACATGGTGAGATTCTTGGCATTGTCCTGTGAAGGGCCAGAAGATGGATTTTGATGATCCTTGTGGGTTCCTTCCAACTCAGGTTATGATGAATACCATGATTCTACGTTTCTACAAAGAGGAGGACTGATCAACCATCACCATGGTTGATCCAGGGACTCCCGGATCTCAGAAATTAAGGATTAAAGCTGCTGCACACCATGTTGCTGGACTATCTGTCTTATTATCCAACCAAACATTTTGCTTGTAACTTTGAAGCCTGAGGTTAAAAAAAAATGGGTTTAAGAAGGAGAGGTGTGCAGGAAGAAGGAAAAAAACAACACAGCACCTAAGTAAATTGTACCTCAAAAGGAAGGTATGAGTAACTGAAATATGGTGAGCAGGGATTTGATGCCATGAATGGCATGGCCTGCAGATGGTGAGGTGAAGAGATGACTAACACTTAGGTGGGCTTTGGTAGGTGGATCCTAGAGTAGATGACATTAGTAATGAACAAGGAATTAGTGGGAGAGAGAAGAAAGGTTGTATTTTAGAACTCTACAGAGAAATAAATAAAAATACTTACAAGAAACATGTCTTAGAAAAAAACAATTAAGATAGTAAAAGAAAATAAATAAGAAAAAACAAAAGCTAGTATTTCAGCTAACATCATCAGAAAAGAGGCTTACAGCATTAAATTAAATCAATGCTTTTTGTTGCAAGCAGGCTAATTTGAACAGGTCAAGTTCTGAGCACAAGAAAAATACACCTTTCTTAAGGGAACAAGGTACCAAAAAGTATAATTTATAACTCCTGAATTTGTACTCTTCAGGCCATATTTGCACTCACTTTTTGCTGTCTGTACATCTGTAGGTAAATTATGTGGTTAAGCTGTGTGTCACGTCAGTCCTGACTCTCCAGAGGGTGTTGGAAATCTCAACCGGGCTGAATTTTCTTTCCTTTTCATTCTTTTTATTGATCCAAGAATGGTTGTCCTCTTTTCAGCTGCTTTCTACACGTATCGTGATTTCTTGTGTTCCTCAGTTATGGGTTAATATCAAATGAGAATACAATTTGAATGGGAAACTACACTTGCTGCTAGTAATTTTGGTTTTCCTAAATTCATGACATTTGTTTTAGAGAGCATTCAAAGGGCAGACTACCTTGGTAAGGTTGTGGTGTGCTTAAATAATGCACACAGTGATAAGAAGACCAAACCCCATGGCAGAACAAACAACATCTAAACTACCCTTGGCTAAAATTCCTCTGGTTTGCCCATATGGAAGGGTATCCAGTGAGTCAGAGCCCACCACTTCCTCATGACTCTTGTTTAATGACTGCCTCAACTACAGTATGTAATGATGGCAAAATTATGAAAAAGCTTTTAACACCTAACCTGTATTTCTGTCCCTAAAATTAAAGAAATTACTTTTTGTTCTGCTTTGCTTGGCTACAAAGTACAATTGATGATCATTCTCTTCAATCTTTTCTATATTTCTGAAGATTTACCAAGTCTTGTTTAACCACTCCTTTTTTGTAAATCAAACTCTAGCCTTTCTTCAGAACTCATGTTTTCTTTAAGTCTTCTAACATTTTCCTCTTTTCTCTCTCCAATTTGTCTATATCTTCTTAGAGCCTGGTATACAACTTCAACAATTACTGTAATACAGCCTTACCAACCTCAGAATAATTGTCTTTTCTGTCTCACAGACTATGCTATTAATAAATTCAAGGACAAAATCTGGTTTTTTTCACAACAATATATTCTAAAGAACCTAGAATATAGGCCCTCACGTTTCCTCATCTGTTGCGGTGCATTTAATTAATAATAGTGCAGTCTAAATTACCCCCTGCCCTGCTAACCCTTTTGGTTTTTCCCTTGTGGTGGGTGTGCCAACCATTCTGTGTCCCTGTCCAGAAACCTGAAACATTCTGGGTGGGAAGGGCTAACATGAATGGCAAAGCCTGTAGCTCAACCCTGTATCATGTATCAGATTTCCTGTGTATTGTCCTTCTGTCTTGGTCACTCCCTCCTTACCTGGTATTGGTTATGGCTTACCCTTGCCCCTCCCCGTGCTCCTGATACAAAAGCTGAAACCTGAACCCCAGAGGGACTCTCCGGCTCTCTCTCTGGAGCAATAAACATCTATCTTCAACCCACGTGAGAGTCACTCTTTCTTCTTCCACGCCGATCTACGCTTCAGCCTGAGGTTCAGACCCTCCAAACCCAAGGATACAAACTTTCTATTTGGACCGGTGATTCCAGACATCACCATACTCATCCTTTTTTTATTCTCTTGTTGTAGTTGAGCATTTGATTTCTTTTTCATTACCGAATTTCAGCTTTCTGATTCAGCCCACTTTTCCAGTTCACTAAGAACAACGTGATGCATATCAGAAAGAAACAAAGACACTGACATAACAGTGGTCAGTTTGGTTCATTTCTTTACCAAAATATGAATCTGTTCTTGAATGACAAATTCCGTACCTAAGTTAGGGAAGCAAGTAAGAGAAACAATGAGATAATTTAAGATTTTTTTCTAAAAGGTAAACATGTTTTCATATTCTTTACCTACCATAACTTATTTCAGACAAAGTTCCAACGTTTGTTCCAAAACCAAACAACATTTTGTCTTGGTTTGGGAA
>VXBN01006016.1:0-18064 GCA_013397395.1 Sinosuthora webbiana
AAAATGGGGAGACACAAGTTCATGTGTTTCAGAAGAGGATGTGAGTGGGAGCGAGTGAGCAGTCGCAAGTGCTCAAGTGCATGTGAAGCAAAAATCCAGCATTCTAACCAAAGTCAGTTTGCTGACCTTGGGGACACAGTCAGGAGCTAGGAAAGAAATGAAAAAACCTGAAAGTCCAGCTGAAATGCAGTGGTCCACAACCTTCCTTTACACATTAGCAGTAATTCTAATAAAATAACATACCTGACTCAACTGCAGTTGGTGGGATTTTTTACTTCTGTCTTCAACATGACTTTAAAAAAAAATACTTATTTCCTATTGCACTGATCACTGTAACACAATTTTGTGTTCCCTTTAGGCACTGGAAGGTGCTGTAAAGTCCCCCACAGCCTTCTCTTCTCCAGGCTGAACAAGCATAGGCGCTCCAAAAATCATTTTAAAAGGAAGGCAAGGTGACTCACAGCACAAACTTGTGAGACATTTAGGTGTGGAAGAGACTTGTAAAAGCCACCTTGACTTGTCATAGTAGACACAATGTATGGCCTCAGCAGTAAAGACCCTCCTAGAAGTCCTCTAAATTATTTGACAGCTCTGTGAGTGATGCAAGTACTTTAGTTTCCACAATTATTTGAACAGTTTCCTCGTCAATTGGTAATTTTCCCATTGATTTATTCAGGGAAATAGTTTTGGTTTAAATATCTTCTTTCTATAGGGGATTTATTTTTTTTTTTTTAATAACTGTCACTAATATACAATATTATTGTTTTTCTTGTGTTATGAATTTTTTGTGACTAATCTTGTCAAAGCACTGATTTTTTTTTTTTTCACTACCAGACTGTTTACATTATCTCTCTGTTAAAATAATTGTTTTACAGTAAATGCATTAATCACCAATTTATCTTGTAGCTGCTTCTTAGCTAATTAGGGGACATTTCTGTAGTTTAGGGTAACAGGAGTTTTGAATGGCTTGATACTGTTTGTCACAGATGGCACTGAGGTTTTCCTTGAAAGAAACATTTCTTTAATGCAGCTGCATCCATCTTCACCTTCACCTTTTAATTTATATCTCAGAAAGTGATTGGGGGAATAGATCTTGGAACATTCTTCTACAATACTTAACATTTTCAGCTCTTCATTTTCTTAAATAGACTGTCTTTGAACTGTGTTTATAAACATAAGGAAGTTTATATACTTAATACTTATTTCCTAAATAAAGCAATGGTGTGTTCTCAGCACTGCTTTGGTCACCAGTATAAACACAGCACTAAAGGGCAGCTGGAAAGAAATTAACTCTGTCCCAGACAGACCCAGTAAACATAATTAAAATTCAGGTTATGTGAAAGTTACCAGGATAAAACAGCAATACCATCTGAAAGCATCTCACTTCTTCCAAACAAATCGTAGAATCATTTGGGTTGGAAATTACTTGGATCACTGAGTCTGACTGCAAATTAACGCTGCTGAGTCCACCACTAGGCCATGTCCATAAGTGCCACATTGACTGGGGATGTTTTTTGAGGAAAAAGAAAGAAAGACATCCGAAAGTCTAAGTTCTTCCCCCTGTTACAGCTGTTCAGCTGTGGGAAAGATTTGTAGTTACATCTGTGAAAGCTCACCAGCAGAATTTCAGAGGTGTTAGGGATGCTGTGGTTTTAATAAGACCTTTAATAGAAGGTAGGGATTTAGCTGTCAGAACATTTAACAGGAATGAAGGGAAGGAAGCTAATCAGATTTTCACACAATATGGGGAATTTACGGAGATGACATTAAGAAAAAATATTGGCAGTCACGTATTTGAGCTGTAATTTGGGCATAATCAGATAGCATCCTCTGCAATGCCATATTTAGAATCCTTTTTGACAGTCAAGTCATTATTTGAGGGAAAAGGTTAAATCGAGGGGTAAGTTTTTTGAGATTAATTTCCATCTGCAGAGATTAAACAATTAGCTATATCCATGTTAAATGGATAAATTTCTAGGAAAGCTTTCTTAAAGGAGTTGCAGTTGCTCATATGAGACGACTTGTGAGAGTCCAGTTTCCATGTTTCTTTTAGGAGTATCTCTTAGACTATAAAGGCTTTTCTTGAAAACTGAATGTCCCAGAAACTGTCAGTGTCCAGGTACATTGGTGCATGTCTAAATTTTTGGTAAACCCTGGGAGCACAGAATTAGCTGTGGCTGTGCTGGGAATTTGAGAGTCTGCTGGATGGGGTGTGCAGGGTTACGGTGACATGCTGCATCAGAAATATGTAAATTCACAAAATTTGCTAGGCACTGTAATGAGATAGTGTTTGTCATCCTCAGGTGGTTTTTTGTACAAACACTTGCACAGTATCCTGATTATTTTTGTGTGGAACATCCAATTGTAGATTCCACAGAGGCTTGACTGAAGACATGGTTCAGTTCATGGTTCTTACTTGGATATTGCAAACACATTTTGGGCCCATTGGTGCTTGCCACTGTGCAGTCACAGACCTAAACCATTCCTAGCCTAAATAGTGATGTCCTAAATTAACAACAAAACTAAAAACCAAAAAAAACCCCAACATCCCAGAAAAAAACCCCACCAAAAAAAACCCCAAACAAACAAACAAAAACTAAATACAAACCTGCAAACCACTTCTAGGGAAGAGGATATAATGGGAGCAGGATTATAAACAGATTTGTATGCTCCAGTACAGAACAGCCATACACTTACAGCTCATATGTAATCTGTAATAGTACAGCCTTAGGAGCAGTCTCTGAACTGCTCAACCAAATGCAATTTATTGTATTTTTTGTGTATTGTGTGGTAAATCTGAACCCGATGATAGTAATGTTGCATATGTTTTTTGCATTAATTTTCCATTCCTGTTTAATTTAAATAGTCCTGTGTACATAAATATTCCTAGTAAAGGCAAAATTTATTGTATATATTGGTTATTTTTCAATGTATATTGTATATTATACAGCAAAAGAGGGCAAAGAGTGGCAGTAGCAGTATTTTTATTTTCTGTTAAGCTTCTCATTTTAGGTGTGAGAACCATTCTAACTGGTGGAGCACAGTAAATATTTAAGTTTTTTAGTTGTGCAGCCCCACAGAATGAATGCTAATTCTGTATTATTTTTTTTTTAAAATAGACTGGTTGGAAATTGAAATAAATAAGAGTACCATGCATGGGTTGCACCTTGATGCACTCAGTGCACAAAAAATAGCTTTTAAGTCTGTGGAGGCTGCACATTCATCTCTTGCATTCACAAGTTTACAATATTTTGGCTTACCAAAAAGGGCAGTAAGGAAAAATAAGAAAGCAAGAAAGTATAATTTAGTGAAAAATTAACGCATTCTTTCCTTTTTTTTTTTTTTTTTTTTTTTGGTAGAGAAAGAATTGTATTTTGAGAAGGAAACAGAGTGGGTAGAAGGAGGAAGAATGGTTGATTTAAGTTCTGTTGGGTTTCTTTTCAGCAGGGTTGGGTTCCAGAATTTTATGTTTTCTGTCATGCAAATATTCTGAAATTCAAAAAATTCACTCATACGTATATTCCAAATTAAATATGTTTTCTGTTGTAATTTAGGCTTCACTGTGCAGACACACAGAGCAAGAAAGAATGACTTTTACTAAGTGTTGCCCTCAGTAAAAAAAAAAAAAATCAAGGAAAAGCCAGAACAAAATAAAGTGGAAGAAAAGCAATATTTATGGAAATACCAGGTGCATACTGAACACCTCTTTATCTGAACCATTGCATTTTCAGAGACTTCAGAAGTGCTGCACTGAACTCTTGGGAAATACCCTTTGAAATTCCTGTGTGCTTAGGAAATGGTCTCATAAATGGTAAAGGAGGTGATAAATATCTAGGTATTCTGAAAAGAAATCTCTCTGAATTGTTCCAAAGCCACATGATTTTTTTTTTTCCCCAGGAGAAAAGGTAAAATTGGCAGCAGCAGCAGATGCTTCACTGTCTCAAGACCAGTTGCTGCTTTTTACTCAGATGCTGTGTTCAGTAATTTAGGAAAACTCTTAACCAAACTGCTGCTTTCTTTTTATCATTTTTAGCCCCAGAAATAATTTATATTCTAAAAGTGGATCTCCTATGTCTAATGAGAAACAAAAGGATTAATATATTCTTAAGGATTTGCAGTAGCTTGACCTTGTATTGGAAGCCTTTACTTAGACTTAAAAGAAAAGAAAGCTAAAAAAAAAACCCAAACCATGCCAACTTTACTTTTGAACCTTTTACAGATGTTTAAATACGTGGAATGAATTTTTAAGATTACAGAGAAGTAACCAGATTATGAAGCTTGAAGCATTCTCTAAGCCTCTTTTACACAGGCAGAGTCTCTTTTGCAAATTGCAGTAAATCATTTATGTTCTGATGGGGCTTTAAACGATAGGATTATAGGATGTTTGTGGGTACGAGGAGTTTTAACCATTGCCAGGATGAAAACACAGTCTCCAAATAGTTTTTCTGCTCTACTGGAATTCTTACCAAGTGAGAAAAAAAATACTCCAGCTGGACTGAAACTGTGGTTGTTGAAGAAATTCTCCTCTGCTTTGCCCTCTCTTCCAGTAGATGTCCAGACCTCTGGTACAACATTTGAGCTTGTAATCCCTTCTCTGAAGAACATTTACCTGAATAAAGTGTGCAGCAATTGCTTGTCCAAAATACAGAGAATTATAAACTTCAGGTTTAGGAACATACACTTCAGACAGTCATTTTCACACAATGTAATATCCTGCAAAGGGATCCAGGTGGGTACAGAGGCCTTTAGCACGTGGATTATGTATTTATGTAAGCAGTCCCAGCAGAATTGGATACTCTTCATATAATCCTACCAATCGACTTCAAAAGGTGGAAAAAAAGATAGTTTGTATTAATGTCTATTGGCTGCTAACAAGGAAACATAATTATTTTTAATAATCACAATTCCATGGAGAACAAAATAGAAAGGAACCCAGTACAAAATCCATGTATTTATCAATAACAACTTATAACTGTATTTTAGATTTAAGAGGATAATCCTCTGGTGTTGCATTTAATCAAAAGAATCCTATCCTAGGAGTTTAAAACATAATACATGACTTGCAGAAATAAAGTGAAAGATCACAAGTCCTGTTGAGATGTAGAGCAGCATTTGAAGAGCTCAGGTGTTCTACCTACCTGACCTTTTGTTTTGTCTTGTAAGAAGTCCGATAAATGTTTCTTTTAGATTTCCTAGTAGTGTTAAAAGCTGGGCATAGTGTAGAGGAAGTAACAAAAGAAAAACCAAAACAAAACAAACAGTTTAAGTTAGCAGACAGGACAGCTGAATAATGTGATGATATTTTCAATATTGCCTTGTTCAGTGATTTCTCTCCATGTCTGTAAGTACTTTTCATCAGCTTTCCGTGCCATAAGAAATAATCCCAATTTCTACATTTTCTTAAGGAAGAACTCCAAGATTTTGTTATCCCTCTCAGCTGATGGATACATGGGTACTCTTGCATTATTCCTTGGCCAGTAGGTCATGAAGTGGTGAGCAGTAGAATTTTTATGCCATAAAAATTGGGTAGAAATGTTGTACCATAGGTGTCATTGCATCCTCCTGTTGGTTCTTGGCATGTCAGAAGAATGCTGCTAATAATTTTATATCAAAGTATTTAAAGGCTTGATAGAGTTCATTATTAACAGTAGCATAACTAAGGAGATTGTTTGGTTCCCTTTTCCATGTAGGCTACTAAGGGGATTGACTTTAGCTCCCTGATTCTTGCCATGATGATTAAGGGGATTTGTTTAAACACCCCATTTCATGTGGTATAGCTACTGTAAAAGGATTAGTTTTGGATTCCACTTCCACGTGGGAAAGCTAAGGGGATTAGCTTTAGCTTTTCATTCCATGACAAAATAACTAAGGGCAATTGCTTTCACTGCCCATGTGGTTGCATCAAGATTTTGTCTTGCTTTTGCTGTTCTTGTTTCAGTTTCTTTCCTTCTGCTCTTAGTGCCCAGAGACATTTGCCTTCAGGCTTTCTGCCCTCCTGATAGAGGGCCCACTGCCCATACTGAGCTTCGCATCTGTTCAGGAAAACTGAAGAGACGTAATGAAATCCCATGTGTTTTGTTCTTTTCCTCATGGAAGCTCAAATGTTAGAATTCCTCTGGGTAAAATCAAGGGTAGGAATTGCCATAACTGATAACATGAACAGTGCTAGTCCATGTAATGCAGTATTTCATTTTGATCAGGGCTATGAGCTTCACCTGTAGGTGAAGGTCTTGGGGGACACTTTACACTGCCCATTGGAGCAAAACTGTGGAGATTTTTGACAAAATCCAGCAAAGCCACCACCTGAGCCACAAGTGGTGTAGCCAATTCAGTGCAGCACCAAATCCACACCAACAGGCAGTCTGTAAGGGCAGAATTTGTTATCAGAGGAGAAAAAAACCCCTAGACCTGAGTGCTGTCAGAAACTCCGCTTGTGTTTCTGCTCAGCCTTGCTCCTGTGAATATACCAGTCCCAGGAGACAAAGCTCTCTGAGGTCTTTGTACCAAATTGCGTTGTGCAGTCATCACAAATTAATATTTTCAAACCACTTAAAAGCAAATAAGATGTCTACATGTAAATTCAAAACAGGCACTTGATGCACAGCTAATGAAATTATGTCTGAGCTATTAGGATACAGGATCTGTGCCCTGGCTTTGAAGATGAGTGTCTCCACAAAGCTGTTTCAAGTACTTGTCCTTACCTGAGTCTCTTGACTGGGGAATGAGCAGGTTTTAGTCTGTAAATCTGGAAACTAATGAGGTTCTTCCTTTGGCAATTTATTTTTTTAATTGGTAGTTACTTTTGTAGTGGAAGTGCTTGAAACTTTACAAAATTAATTAGACATGTCAATCTTTAAAGGTATAGGAATTTCTTTTGAAGTGAAGCTTAAAATTAAAAAAAAAAAAAAAATTAAAAAATTAATGTTTAAATTTTGTAAAGGACTGGCCTTGTGTATCCAACCTGTGTCAGATAATCATAGATGTAAGCAATTAGGAAAAAGGCAGCTGAGAGCCACTGCCCAGCCCTGGCACTGCACTGACAGAGACATAGCCTTAGGAGCAGGATTCTGAAGCGGCTCCTTCCAACAGCACGTGCTGTTTTTCCAGTGTTTCAGTTCTCCACAATGGAATATAGCAGGAGCTGTATTTTTCAGCAGCTGTAATTATGAGCTGTCAGCTCAACAGCTGGTAATTTCAACAATGTGCAGCCACTTGAGTTTTGTATACAGTCATGACTATATATGAACATGAGATGTGCACATAGATCCACACTCCTCTAGGACTGTATGTGCTTAGGTCTGGCCCACTTGAGTTGTACAATTACCTATTCTGAGCTTCCAGCACATTCTGGAATTCACTTCACTCTTTGTGCTGCTCAGTAAAACCCAGTGTTTGAATTTGTCCCTTGAGTGCCCTACCTCACCTTTAAATTTCCGAGGCTCTTTTGCTGTGGCGTTTTTCCCTTTGCTTCTAAAAATAAGACACATCAGAAACAATTGGAAATGAAAGCTGAGCTTCTATGAAATTTTGCACATTTCTTGAAGAAGAAAAAAAAAATGCAATGGAGAAGTTCTTCCAGAAGCACTCACCTGCAGAACACTGTATATCTTTAGTCATCTGTGGAATAGATAGTAGTGTGTTAAGACAAACGTGCAGTAAAAAAATCTAATTCTCTGTAATGTATTTCAGGTAGTAGTGCCATGAGAAATTTGACTTCATCTCAAGTCTTGCTGATTTACCCACAGTACACAATCAGTGCTTGATGTAGATGAAAACAATCAATTTTTTTTTCCCACTTGGGCCAATGCTGGAAATTTCCTGAGGGAAAATGTTTTGTTCTTCATAATTTTTTTGTTTTATATACTGAAGAATATTTATAAGGTTGAAGGATTTTCTGCTTTGACTACTGCAGAAGAGCCAGGATAACAGGTGAGAGTTACTGCAGTGACTTTGATCTGAATATTCCCTCCTCATGGGAATCATCCTGAATCTGCAACCTGGTTGCCTGAGCTAGAGATCATTTATAATCTGTGATTATTAAATTCTATATCTCTAGACTCCCTTGGAGTACTGTCACTTCCTGCATGTAGCTTAAAGTTATGAATATACAAAAAAAAATAAAGGGATATCAAATTGATCACGAGCAATGAGATGAATTTTGTGTAAGAGTAAAGCTTGAATCTTTACAGAGTGTTGAGGCAGGTTCTTCATTGCTGTCACATTTATGCCTTTTTGGGTAGTCCTGTGGTGTATATACAGCAGGACTTATTTTAAAATACTCATCACGTGTTTTATGTCCACAGCGTTAAGGTTAGTCAGAAAAACGACAGAACTTCTTCAGTGAAGACAAATTTAGGCACAGGAACACTTACTAAGGGTAAGGCATTGTAGTTTTGGTTGACAAAATGACAAAAATAGAACAACAGGAGTAGCTTAAATACATTATGGTTATGGTCAACTGCATTATGTTACAGAGAGAATAGAGGCCTAGAAAGCTTATTTGGCTTGCAGCCCCAGAAAAATGTTCTCTTCAACTGTTCCAATGAAAAAAAAGTTGGTTTTTTTTTCTTCTCAATATCCCTCTTTGTATTTCCTTTTAACAAAGTAAAGCAACTATTAGTGATGTGGTGGGAGTCAGTAAGATGAAACAACCTTACTTTTGTTGCCTTAGTTCACCTGCCACCAACTAATGGAAAGTTTCATAACTGAAATTTAAACTGAGAATGGACAGTTTTTTGAGGGCAGTACAAGAATGATTTAATATTTATATGAACTGTAATCCAAAATCTCCTAGCACTGATGTTCAGTGAATATTTCAATGAAATTTTATAATTGTGTGCAACTTTTAACCTACATCCTGCTGATATGTAAGTTGTATAGAGGTTCAAAATATTTAATTATATATGCTGGCTAATCCTAAACAGGATTTTATAATTTGGGTTCTTGTAAAATTATGGAAAAGTATATTATTAAGTTTTGATGTTAAAAATCAAGTAGGGATGCTTTTGGAAAGCTGCTAAATTTCAGCTAAAACAAATGGTTGCATTTGAAATGACTTGGCTAATTCCTTTTTTGGAGTCGAAATTTTAAATACAACTGTTGTCATTGCTATGTAGAACTGAAATATTTTCAAAGAAAAGTGCAGTAAGTGCTAAACCACAGGTTAAAAGCAAAATAGTTTGTTGAAATCACTCTTTTCTGTGATTTCAGTGAAGAGGAAATGGATTAGCTTCTAACTTGTGATTTAAGAATAAGGTCAAGGATATCAAAGACACCACAAATATTTCTGGAGATTAGTGGAAATTGTTTCTGTGCAATTCCAAGGGTATTTTACACAGTTTTTAGTTACTTTGGGTAGATTTTTTGGCTTTTCTTTTCCCCGTGTTTTGATTTCTTGAAATTTCGTGTCATTACAAAAGTTGAATATTTAATTCTCATTTTTAATCTTTTTACATTTGCACTGATACATCAAAGCTGTTTATATTTTAGGAGTGATACTTAGGCATACAACCTGTAAAGAGTGTTGAACAGTGCTGTAAAAATTCTGCATCACTTACATCCCGCCTGGATTCCTTTAAGTGGCATTCAGCAATTTTTAGATCCTGTGTGGTTCATATGGAAAGGGAGACACAGCCCTGTAAAGCTCATAGGCTTTGTGTGATGCAGTTTATGATTACTTTCATTACCCTTGGGAATGTGGCATTACAAGAAGAAAACTTTTATTCAGGATCTTAGTTTGTCAAAAGTAATGCCACAACCAGTGCTGACTGACACGATATTTGAGGCAGCAACTTCCTTAATGTCAGGATTTTAAAAAACCTTTTTAAAAAAGAGTAAAGTACATTTTGACACCTTAAATGAGAGGCAAATGTAGAGTTCTTACCATTCATGGATTGCCCAGCTCTTTTTCCACTTATTAAAGAAAACAGGGGACTAAATTTTATCACCTTTTTTTACTTACTGCACTTTCTGTCAGAGAGGGAAGCACACTGTAACAGGGGAGCTATTCATACTAAAAAAAAAATAAATCTTTATCTTCACTTTCAGGCATGTCTCTCCTAGTGCACTTAATTTTTACAGTCTGCATCCATGGATCCAGCTCTCCATTCACCCTGGATGGGGATTGCACAAAGAACATTTTGTCAAAATCTGTAGCATTTTTCAACAGGAACTCAGATGTTGCTCAGAGTGCAGCTGGAAGGGCAGACATTTTAAGGACAGGGGAATTCAGTAAAAAGTTGTAGCTGAAATTTCATTTCCATATCCACACAATTTTTAAATAAAATGAAATGCCAAGGATTTCCTTCTTAAGTGAATCGATCTGTTAACATATCTTCTAAAAAGGAAGCTCAGTCTAATTTTAAGCACCCTATAGACAGCTGACTTAAGAACATTTTCTTTCCTTGGAATCTGATTCTAATTTGAGAATTATGAAAGGTGTCTTGTTCTCCCTTGTAGAAATACTGTGCATTTATCTCAACTCCAAACACAAGGAAATTAGTCTTCAATCAGTGGGACAGTATATTTCATATATCTGATATCATAGCTTGTTAAAGAGTTGTTAGATTTCTGCTAACTGGGAGAAAAAATAGCACTACACAAAACTACTAAAGAAACTTTGCTGTGTGAATCCTGGAATTAGGCAAGAATAAAGGAGTGATGGACATGCCACATTTCTACTCTGGTTTTCTTTGTAGACAGAGAATGAAATCCATTTTCCAGCCAAAAATTCACGATGTTTTAGGTAACCATGACTATTTACAGCTTAATTGAAATACTGTGTGAAATGCAGAGAGTATTTGTTTAATTAGTTGGGGACTGGTTAATAGCAGTAATGTTATCTACTATAAATATCCGTAGATCATTCTCTATGATCATGCATTCTTGAACTGTGCTGCCTTTTAGCAATAACTACTATTTCCAAATCGTTGTAAGTCTGGGGTTTTTTTTGTACCTGCTGTCTCACAAGTTTTCTGGCTGCATTTCCCAGTTCCTTTGGCTCCCTTCTCCTCCCTTCCAGCCTATCAGCAGGCTTGCAGCATTTTCATCTCTGCTAGCTGCACTGCTCAGATTCCCCTCAGTGTTCAATCTGCTCTGCATTCCCTTCCCCACATTCTGGGCTGCGTTTGTAATTGTGTCCAGAAACAGGAACTGGCAGTTGGTCTGTTGGAAAATGGGACAACCAAGAAATTGTGGTGACGTCAGTTTAATAGACTTTAAACAAAACAACAACAACAACAACAACAAAGACAAACCATATCTAGCAAAATTTAATAACAAAGCGCTTCATTTGTTACGTAAGTATTAGGATTGTTTTTGCTGAGTCAATAGTGAAATTTTGCCTTTTTATTAAGTATGTAGCCTCCTCCTTTAAACTTCCACCAGCATCTCTAAAATACCCTCAACTACAGCCAGCCTTTGAAGTGAAATGAACCCATTTGTCAAACACTGAGTGAAGATTTGCTCCAGTCTCCCAAATCATCAAAATTAGGCTAACTAGGAGGGGTTTTTTATTGTCCATGTATGTTTATATTATTTATATATATATAAAATAATGCTGTATCACTTGAAGATGGTTTGAGACCTGGGGTTTTTTATTATGTTCACGTTCATAACTTTGAAACCTTAAACATGTACAATACATAAAGTATCTTGAAAGCATTGCACACCTTTAAAAAAAAACCCTAATTCCAAACAATATCAAGCTGGCCAGGCCTCCTGAAACATAACTTTTGGCCTTCCTCTGTGCAAATACATATTGAAAACAAATGTGCTCTTTTTCAGATAGCAACAATTTGGAAAGAGAGATGTTTGTCTTTTAGCACAGCGACACTGTATGATAACATCTACTTTTTAAATCTGAAGTGCTTTTTTATTACAACTGTGCGTTTGTGTTAAGAGGATGTCAGCAAATGGGTGCTAAAATGTTCCCTAGGAAATTTCTGGGGAAGAAAAGGTATGTTTAGTTAGCAAGACTTTTTGCATGAAAGCTATGCTGGAAATGATGGTAACCACTTCAAGGAACAGGACTTAGTGAGATAGTGCATCCCTTTTTAGGCCATGTTGACCAGGTAGAATTTCATGTGTCTCATGCAGGAATCATTGGAACAACTGGGTTTGGACAAATGTTCAAGAATTGAGAATAAAGAACCAGAGGCATTGACAACTAGGCTGGCACTGCTCTATTTAAAGAGATGAAATCTGCACTGAAATAGCAATACAGGGATTTTGAAGGCGTCATCATTTGAAGAGAAAAAGAAAACTAAGAAAAAACAGTCATAATGTAAAAGATTCTGGTCAACAGATATTAAAATTATTTCTTTAAAGTTATGAATGACAAGGTCATCTTGTCTTGGTGTATATTGCTGTTACTCTTTGGTTTTATGTCTGGCTTTATTACCAAACAGGGCAATATATCAGGATTCTGGTTTTTATTCAGGCTGATGGGTAAAGCAGATACAACACATCAGGCTAAATGTTTATCAAGTGTCCAAAGTGCTTCAGAAGAATCATGTGTATAATATAAATAAATTTCCAGAAAAACAACTAAAGATAATCAGTGTAAGTAATACAAAAGTGCACGAAAGTGACACAGGACAATTGGTAAAACTGATGCAATAAAGATTAGACAGTCATAGTCAAAATATTTTAGCTTACAGTAGAATGAATACATTGGTCTGAAAAGTACACAGTGATGTTTTGCTACAGTATTAATTTCAACAAAGCTTAATAGCTGAGTATATTTTCAATACAAATTTGACAGACCAGTTGCTTTTTGGGAGACAGTTTGTATCAAAAAATCAATAAAGAATGATGGTAAAGGTTTAGTGTAGTATTGCTTCAGATAGACAAGGTGATAAAATGCATGACAGAAATCTTTCAGATCAGTAAAATGGATCGTGTGGCAGCTCACTCCAATTGATTTTGGCACAGTGGAGGTAGCTGCAATTTTGGAAGTTTGGCCCATTGATAAATTTAAGAGATTATGAAATAATTAGAACAAATTTTTAGTATGCAAAGGTTTGTGTCCTTTCTCCTAACACACACAAAAAAATTTACCAATATTCCCATGCTGAGTGCTGGGATTAAAAAAGGCTACTAACTTTGCAAGAGATAGTCTGAGAGGGCTGCAGGTACCTTGCAGGGCAAGATCTTGACAAACTGCCTTTTACTGTCATGAAACACTCCTTATTTTAGACTGTTGAGACATAAAAAGTTGAATCAGTGGATGGAATGGAGAGTGATAAAACTTTACATTTGATCTGTTCATTGATAGCAGAGAAAGGAAAGAGAAGAGAATGATGGCAGATTTTGAAAGCAGTCTGCATCTGTTGGATGGCAAACCTTCTTAATACCTAATTTATAAAAAAACCACATTTCTGTGGAGAGGTAGGGCTGTGGTCAGTTAAACTGTGTAGAGTAGGTAGGTGAAAAAGTGTGGAAAGAAATAGTCTGCTTTTATGTAGAAGATATTGTTCAGGTGGGGAGTTTGTATATGTGAACAATGAAAGCTGGTCAGATGTAAAAAAAAAAATGTTCAGCAGCATACTTTCAACTCTTGTAGGTGTGGGAATCTTTCCAAGATTATGATAACATATATTGATTTTTATTATATTGGCATTTAAGTTTTTGAAACATTTCTGTTCTCCATATTTAACAAGTGTCCTGCATATTATTGCCTGCGTGAGAATTCCACAAGATGAAAAGATCAGCCCATTCCACATCAGTGAGTTGCTGAATCTTCTCAGGGAACCAAAATAGAAGGATTATTTTAATCTATGAAGCACTGTGCTCTCTATTATGACTCATGTTTACTCATACAGTTTGCTCCTCACCACTGCTGCTCTCCTAAGAAAGTCATTAGAAGCCGTGAAATTACCAGGAGCGTTTATCAAACCAGTCACACTCCAGTGGACACACCAGTAAGGAGCTGGAGGATAAGGAGCCTTTTCCAGGTTATTCTGCTGGTCTGCAAGAAAGGGAAATAACAAGTGAAGCATCACCTGAGACTCTTAATATGAAAAAAAAATCCCAACCATACAAAACAGAGATTAAAAAGGATGACAGCAAGCACACTAATATGTTCCCAGGTTGCACTAGAAATAGGATCTTGAGGAAAAAGCCAGAAAGTTCTTTTTGGATGAATGCTGATGAGCTGGGAGCTCTAGAAGAAAGACACTATCTTCTGTTTTTTGATTATATCCTCATCCTAAGAAATTCTCTTTGTCCTTTGAAAGGTGACTTCATCAAAGAAATAATTAACTGCCTGTATTCCTATTACGCTTTCTACCAGGAAACTGAATTTGGATCAGCGTGCCTTGTTGGGAAAGGAAGCTGACATCAAGAAATGTTCATCCAGATAAATACTAACCTCTCAAAATTTCATGGTCAAGGAATAAAAATAATATATCTAATAAAAATTACTCTTTTGGGAACATGGATCCTGGAACTTCATTTTACCAAAATACCATGGGACACTTGGAAATACTGGGGTTTTTTTTCAATTAAAGGAATTAGTTACATGTAAAATACGACATTTGTAGTGCCGTTATTAACATACAAATAGAATACCAGAATGCTCAATTTCAGTTAATCTGAAGATTCCTCATCCTTGGAGGGTGTTGAGACACGACTGGACAAAACCTGGAGCAGTGTAGTTTGAATTCACTGTTGATTTTGGTTTGAGCTAGAGGTGTGTCCAGATGACTTTGCAAAGTCTCTTCCAGCTTGAATGAATCTATGACTAATACATCAAAAAGAAAAATATTTCTGCCTACCTCAACTCATTTTAATTTGTTTAAGGACATTCCTTGTCAGCTCTTCTCTATTCTTTTGCCTCCGGACTTAAAAAAAAAAAAACATAGGTGGAAGTGAATTTTTTATCAGCCTTTGTGTTACCACTGTGAAAGTTATTAAATTTATGTGGTGCCATGACATGTGGTGCTTATTAAAGGTGCAGAGATACCTGAATGAATACACACAGTGATTGAAACAAATTTTGACCCAGTGACCCAACAGCATTTGGGAACAAACAGCTCATTTTAACAAGTGACAAGTTGCTTATTTTTCCCTTCTTTGTAAAACATTTTCTAGCTAACATCATTGACCCGTTTGGGCTTTTTTTCTTATTAAAATGACTTGATATAAAGTTTGTATTCATTATCTGTCATAAAGAGGAAGACAAAAGGTGCCAAGTTCAAGCATGGAAAAAATAAAACCTGACACCTAAAGGTTTTTCCTGCACTACAGGACCGAATCTGAGGGGTAAAGCTGTAGTGTCTCTGTCTTGATCAAGCTGAGATGCTTTTGCCATTTTGATTGTAAATAGGATCACAGAAGGGAATTCCTGACAAGAATGAATCCCAGATGGAGTGAATTTCTCTCCATGCTCTATAACCTCATAAAACTGGGGTTTTTTTCTTCTGCAACATAATCTCAAATTTGAGGCTGTGATACTTACCCTGTGGGTTTTGATTCTGTATCAGAGCTTCACTTAGGAAGATTTTCTGTGGGATTATTATTACCTTTATTAACTTACTGAGTTTCTCAAGCAGATCTCCAGAGCAGGAAGAGGAGAACCTTTGTGCAGCTGTAGTTGCCCTGGGAGATGCATTTCCCTCCTGCCTTCCACAGATTTCTCCTCTGTGACTCCAAAAGGCTTCAGCTTACCTGATATTTCTGTAAAGCAAACAGGTTTTTAACCTTTCAGGCTTACTGAGGTGAAGATAGTGCTGATGATATGATGGCAAATTCTTCCCATGAAAAGGATCAAATCTTAGCTGGGAAATGCAACAAAGAGAAGTGGTTTATCTCACTCCAAGCTACCTCAGGGTCAGCCAGTAGTGGACCCACATTTGGAATTAAGAAGCTCTTAAATCTTGGTTAAAGCTTTTTCTTTCTCTTCCATTCTTACACCATTACATTGTATATAATGATCTGCCTTTCCACCAGAGCTGCAATCACTGATCCCACACTCAGGTTTATTTTAATCCCACTAATCTGACATTTCAAGACCAAGGTTTATTATAGTGAGAATTTACATGGGGACCTTTTTTTCAGGGAATACTCTGGACAATTCTACAGGAAACCTGGCTTCACTGCAAGAGGTTAGAAAATTTAATCAAAACATCTGATCTGTCATAGTAGAGCCTTTTCTCTGTAGCTTAATCCCTTAGATCAGTGGCATGTGAAAAGTTCTCCGTTTCACAGGATCACAGAAGTTATTTTTTTTCCCCATATATTCACCTGAAACCTACATTCAAGTCCAGAGCTCTGCACACTGTTTGATACAGCTCTCAGCAATTCTTTGGTTTCATCAGTGGCCGAGGAGACTGAAGGAAAATCTGCATACAGGTGACAAGAGTGACCACAGCAAAGACACATCCTGTGGAGCTCAGAATGGAGCACTGGGGTGGAGACTGTCAGGAATAATGGGTCAGGAGGGAAATGTGCAGATCACAACATCTTGAAATTACAGCAGCTGCCTTCAGATTTCCTTTAGCCACAGGAAGTCACATCTCTACTCACAAAGAAAAAGGAACTCATTGGCAGGGAAAGGTGCTGAAATAATTTGAATTCCTTTCAATAAAGATTTCCCCTCTTCATCTGATTGCTTGCAAGTCCAAACATACTTAATAGATCAACATGAGTAAAATGTGATCATTTACCAGGGGGTCTTTTCAAAACAATGAATTGTTTTCAAACGAGAAAATGTCTTTCTTACCTGCCCTTGGAATACTCCATGACACAAACAAATCACTTACTTAATGCCATTCCAGTTTACTGATAAAATGAAGCTCTGTAATCAACTCTGCTTTGGAAAGAAAATGACAGAGGCTGATGAAAACACCCCAGGCTCTCGACAGACTGTCTGGGGACCTGCTCTACTCAGCTGTGATGACAAATATCTTTTGTCACCACACTGTATTTCTAATCTCTCAAATCAATGCCTCCCATGCAGCAAAGCTTCCATCAGAGATCTAATCCTGTTCCTAGTTAAGTCAGCAAGAAAACTAGAACAGGTTCTAGGCCAGTATATGCAGAGAACTATAATCTCTGTAAATAAGCAGACATTCTAGTTGTGATCAATCACAGGGCAAGGAGCAGCAAATATTAGGGGGAAAAAAACAGATCATTTGCTTCCATTACTATATTAAGCCAATGATTTTACTGGCTTAAGACTTTTAGTACATAATAGTGGGTAATACTGAAGTTGCAAGGACAGAAAATTGATTTTTGTCTATTGTAATGCTGCCTGTCCCTGAAGAGCAGAATGTGGTAGGAAACCCTGCCCTGGGGGTTTCTGTTCAATCCAATACCCAGCCAATAACTACCCACACTGTTTATTTATTTGTCTGATAACTTGGAACATCTATTCTGTCTCCTAAAAAAAATAGAAAATATTTCACCTGTCTGGTGTTGACTGGGGGACTGCAGTTGTACATCAGATCATCTCGGTAAGAGAGCTCAGCTACCCTGTCACAAATAGTTCTTCAGAAAAGCTAGTGAGTTAGAAAGTTGAAATTTTTTTCAGCAATTTTCTGGCTCCCCTCTCATGTGTTTAGGTGGGTTTTTAACATTAAGCATCAAAAATAAAGTGTATGGCCCCGTCTTGGTACCCAGTTCTTTGACAGTTTCATTATTCATAGGCACAGATGGCCCATTTTTAGATCCCAGAAAAAAAACCTCATGCAGGTATTTTATTTTTTATGAAATTAGATTCTGGAGAAATACTGACATGGCTAATGATGACTGTGCTTTCATTTCCAAAATGAGATGTTAATTCTGTGTACAGCAATAAGCTCTTTGATTTTTTTTTAATCTTAGACGGTGAGATTTTGGGCTAAACATAAAGAATAATAGTCCCCAGCATAAGCTTGTCAGAGTGCACATTCTTCCAAGCACATAAATGTGTAAAAGGGATATCTACATCTTGTTTTCCTGCAGATAGGGAAAAAAAAAAAAAAAAGGTGTGTAAGAAGATGTAAAGCACAGTTTACAGGATGGGTAACTCAAGCTCTGGCTGCTTTTTCTTTCTTACTTTAAAGTATCACTTTTTTTTTTT
>VXBN01006016.1:18100-111029 GCA_013397395.1 Sinosuthora webbiana
TCCCTCAATAAAGGCAAATGAGGCACGACTCTTCAAATACAATTGCTTGAGCTGAATTGAAGTCATTTCAGTGCCTCTGAAATGCTGATGTGAGGTGGCAGAGCTATCAATAAAGTTGGCTGCACATGGTTTGATGGAGCAAAGGAGCCCTGGACAAGGAATAAAAAAAATTATGAAAGTACCAGAAAAAATAAAAAAGGGCCAAGTGACAGGGCAGCACAAATGGGTGTGGGGTGAATGCTGAGCCTTACAGATGTTTGTGTGAAATATGGAATTTCTTCTCATATATGTCCTGTGATTTGTAAAGAAGGCCTGAAAGTAAATGAAGTGAAAGAATAAATGCATATTTGAAAATTTCAATACATTGTGGGCCTGCATCTCCCTCTTTCTTAGGTAGATGAATTTTTGGCTTCATCTGTAGAAATTGATCTCCCATCCAGAACTTCTGTACACGCCTCAGGATATAATAATTTAATTTATTCCTTAGTGCAATTTCATATTGATGATCCTTAATATCCCAGACAAGTTGTTTTTTGACTGTTCAACACCTCACAACAGTTTATCCTCAGACTGTTATATTTCTTCTACCAATACTTGCACAGAATGCAACAGTTCAGAAAAGCCAATACTGGTTTCTTTTAAATATTCTTCCACAAATCAAGTAGATTTGTTGTATGTTGAGAATTTATCTTCAAATATATGCTTCACAGAAGGTTAGACAAATGGTTATCTGTTTGCAAATGCTGTAATTAGAAATAACAATTGCAACATCTTCTTTAAACAGCGATAGTTCCAGTAGTTTGCCATATGTGAATTACCAAGGATTTCTCCTTTGACGTCTTGAAGATTCCTTTCTTCTGTGACCTTAACATCTGTGACAAGTCTAATGAAATCCAAAATACAGCTTGATGGAAGTGAATAATTAAGAGACTGTTTTTACTCTGTGATGCCTCAGAGAGGGATCATCATAGAATCTTTCATAAACTACTTATTATAAGTAAAAAATCAGCAAGATGGATTAGATTCGATCAATTAATTAGACTTAGAGAACAGATTGTTTTGTAAGTTGTATTTAATATGCACAAAGACGTATTTTCTGTCAAATGAATCATAGGAGCACTATATTTAATTTAGCCTTACAAAAAAGAGTTACTGACATGTTTTGCTTAGAATCATAATAAAAGAACCTCCTACAAGATAAGTAGTATAGGTGATAGACTGCATAGGATTTAAATAAATCACGGGGCCTCCACCAAGCATTCCAAGGATTCATCAGGATTGTTTTGGAAAGTAATCAGATAAATCCTGTTGGAAAACCTGAGTGGGGAAGAGGTCGTTTTAGGAATTTTCCCCTCACTGTACATAGATATTGATATTTATGTGTGTATGCTGGTAGGAAATGCCATGGTGGTGGATCACATTAAGTCACGGACGTAAGTTTTATGTGCCATACTTAAATAAATAACAACAAAACCATCAGTTTCTGCTATTTTAGATTGACACAGCTGTATATCTCTTGTTGCTGTTGTTGTATTGAGGCAAGTAGTACCTTCCTTTTAGGGAGTTAAACTCTTTTGCTCCACAGATTCATATTCAGGTTTAGATAAAATACCTTGAAAAGTTTTCATCTTCATATCCAGGCTGAACAGCGCAACTACAACCTTTTTTTAAAAATAATGGACGTAAACAAAAAACTGGAAGAGCACTTGCTGAATTAGGCCTGAGTAATGTCCCAGATAAAAACCCTTATAAAAACCCAAGCTGACTTGCTGTTCTGGAATATATCTTTACAATGCAATCTTTACAAGGATTTTATCTTTCTGCATCAACTGTGTTTCCCAAGAAGTGCCATGTGTCTCTCTGGTAATATATGAGCCTTTTAGCTTCCTGTCTTCCATACCCTCTAATAAATCCAGCGAGGAACAGTCCTTCCTTCTGAAACACATTTGATTGGAATTTATTCAGGGGATAATTCCTTGACTTCCTCTAAGCAACATTTCAGCCTTTGAAGCAGCGCTTGTCCTTTTGTGAGACATCAGAGGTACTCAGAGGCTTGTGGAAGAATCCTTCCCACAGCCATGGCTGATCCATCAATCCCACCTCCTTCCTGACCCTGTGCTCTTCCATCTCTTCTGATGAGCTGCCCTCATGACTGACCCATATATTCTGCATCAATAGATGTGTCATCAAACAGACTTGATGAAAACGTCGTATTAGGACAGGTCCTTTCACTGAGATCAGATACAGCGACAGCCAACAACAGTGTAGCTGGAGTGAAAAATCCCTGAAATCCATCTTTTGCACTGTTGGCAGTAAAGCAGTTTGAAGAGATGGCTGTTTTTAAGGGATCTGTTGCTTTGGGCAAACATGCTGTTTCGTGTAAAAAGGCAGAACCTTTCCTCATACTCTTTCATGGGGAACGTGGGCAGAGTCCTCATTACAGGAATTCCAGTGTTCTCCCAGACAAGCAGAAACACAGTGATAAAATACATGTTTTCCACTCCCTAACTTCTGTTCTCATCCTGCCGTCATTACATGAGATATAAATAAAAGGGAAAAGTGCATTAAAGTGCTTTGCAGTGTTGATTTATAGAGACTTGTGCTTCTCCTTCCGTAAACTGTCATCCTGCTTGATGCAAAATGGATGCAGGCTTTTTTCTCTTCTTTTTCAAATTCTGTATCTTAGATGAAAGCTGCTGGATGTATTTTTAATTCAGAAAGCGCATTTTTGAAGTCCTGTCTGTGTTTCTCTTTAATCTCTTTTTATATTATTTTGTCTGATTCTTCTATTTAAAATGTAAGTCAAAGTGAGGCAGTGTACCTATTCTGTACTTTTACATGCTTCTAGTCCCTTCCCTACAGCTGTCTTTTCTGCTGCATTGATGAAGATTTTTTTTCTTTACCTGCCCACATTTCTGTTCTTTCTATTCCTTGGATGTGTCAGTGTAACTCTTTTTTTATCTTCAAAAATTCTGCTCTTGCCCAAATGCTGTCGTTTACAGTAGGGCTTCTCTAAGCTTCTCTTCCCTTGGCTGGGTACAGATTTTTTTTTCTTATATTCTTTTCTGTCCTCTAACCTGTTCTTTTTAATATTTCTATTCCAACTTGATAGGTTATTGCTTTTAGCCTGAGTAATTCATCACATAGGACTTTTAATTAAAACTTTCCTACAAATGATATGAACTGTGTTCTGTGTATAAATATTGCGTGTTTTGGTGGTTGCCCCTTCAGTAGTAGAGGTTAAAAACTTTTGATGACCATATCTGCCTGCATGATCTAGATTTCAAACTGGGGCTGCTGTAATTTCCATGATTTTTTCCTTTTTTCCACAAAGTGAATCCAGCTTTCAATTTTTTTCATACCATCTGGACAAATTTTTCCTGTTGGTTTAGTGGCCATAAAATGTACAGTGTGGCGTAACTTTTTAATGCTTATTAACTATATAAAATGGAACTGCCCCAGATAAAAATAAGTTTCACTGTACAATCTCATATTTAAATCAGTAGCTTTGCATCACTAACCTTGAACTTAGCTGGAGCAGTTACTGCTGCCAGTGGGCAATGTTGTACTGCCATTATTAAATGAAAAAGTAATTTATTTAATAGGAAATGTTTCAGCACACGTACCCAATGGGTTGAGCTCTGGAGCTGTGCAGTGAAAAGTTGCTCTTTTGAAAATGTGATGAGCTTCTGAGGACCAAGATGTTTGCTGCTTCCTGCAGTGAGGAGTTTTGCAATTCAAGTTTATCTGAGCCCTTCTCCTGAAATTAAACACATATTAAAGGTAAATGTATAAATGTATGGCTCTCTTTTTTTTTTTTTTTTTAATGGGTAGATATAAGTAGGATCTTTTTAGTTTTCACATCTTGTATGTAAGATTCTACATTAATTTTATTCACTGAAAACTGGGGTCACAACACTTACTAACACCCCAGCTGATGCTTGATTTGGTTGGTGTAGGGCTGGGAAATACAGACTGAGGATGCAAATTCATTCCAGAGGAGACAATGTGGGCACAGTTTATTAAACAAAGTAGATTTGCTATCAGCAGGCAAGTGTGACTCCGAGTGGAGGTTGTCTGAAAGCTGTGTTCTAGCAGGAGATGCTGATCCTCTGGCAAAGTACACAGCCCAGACTTAAAAAGCTGGATGGAAATTCATGGCATAACAACTCTGTCAATGTTGGAATTGCAGCAGACTGATGTGGCCACAGTTTTATTCCTGTTAATGAACTGTTAGGTATGAGTGTATGATCAAAAGAGCAGCTGTCCAGGACAGAAACTATTCATTTGGTGTCTGCCTGGGAGAATTCTTGGTGGGAGCATTGGAGAGATAAAAAACAATTTAATAACGACTCTCCTCCCTTGTCAAAAAATAGTGTTCAAGTTCAGTGAATCTGTTGTATACCTTGCCTTTCATGACATTTTCTACAGATGGACTTTCCTAGGATAGAAGCAGGAGGAGGATTTAAAGAGTAAAGAATCACAGGATCCCAGAATCATTTGGGTCAGAAGAGATTTTTAGAGGTCCTCTGGTTCAACTCTTCTGCACTGTGCAGGGACATCTTCAACTCTCTTAGTTGGCTCAGAGCTCTGTCCAAGTCTGACCTTCAAAGTTTCCAGGGATGGGACATCTGCAACCTCTCTGGACATCTTGCTCCATGGTTTCAGTGCCTTCAGTGTAAAAAATTTCTTCCTCAGAACAAGCACTGTTGCTTTTGCTTAAATATGAAGCAGATAACTTGGGCAAAAGAGCAGGAAAAGATCACCACTGCCCCATCACCCCATATCCATCACCACACGTGTACCCATCCAGGGGAACAGCTGGATGTAATGTCCAAGGAAATAACTGCTTCTGTTCTGGAAAAGGTTTACTTTTCTGGCCAAAAATAAATGAATAAATAAAGAAATAAATCTCTTCATTCAGTTCTAATAAGCTAAAGTTGTTTTTAACCATATTGTTAACTGGCTAACTAAAGTTGTTTAGCCATGTCGTTAATCGTACTGCTGTGACTGACTAAGAAAATGAGAAAGTTTCTCAGTGAAATGCAAAAGTGAAGACATAAAGTGGCTTAACACAAGCTATGACAGTAGTGTTAATGAAGGTAAGAATGCTACTCTGGCCAGTGTCTTTTCTCAAAGGAAACCAGATCATTTTTAAAATCCAGCTAAGAACTGTCTAAATGAACAAATGAGTGAATGAAATGAGTATTTGAGCAAACCCAAAGTCTTTTCAGTGTCCTGTTCTGAGTGATGCAGATATCTGTGTTCCTTGGAGAAGGAACTGGAAGGCTTGGAGAGCTCTGTCAGTATGATGGATTTTTTAATGCCCTGTTCTCGTGCTCCTTTCTCTTTGGATTTGCCTTCAATTTAAGGTTGTTAAAATAAATGTCCCTGTTTTGCCAACAGCTTTGGCTGAAGGGAATGCTTTGTCCATCTTAATAAACAAAGGACACATTAGGGGTGTGAAGTGCAGGCAAATTGCCAGTGTCTGGAAGTTACTGATGTTAGTTCGTGTGTGTACCCCAACTGTCCTCTTTTATTACATTAGCAGATGAGGCTCTCTGAAAAATTTCCAAATAGTTTATTTGTGAAAATTATGTCAAATGGGTTGTTGGGGCAGATATATCAGAGGTCTAAAAACGTGGCTATCAGCATAATCAGTTTGGAAGAGAGGGTGCAGCAAAAAATATCTTTGTTTCCTCTTCCCACATTTACCTTGTTTGACTTGCTAATTTAATCATCAGTGCTGAAGCTAGGGCTCAGATATTCAGTGGAAGAGGTGAGTGTTTCCCACTGATGTAGTTAGTTAAAATTTCTGCCTGATTTGAATGTAAATAATGAAGAAAAAAACTCAACCAAACAAACAGGTTGGGGGCACTTCTTTCTCCGGTAGGGAAGGGAGCGTGTTCTACTCATCAAGGGTATGAATTTAATTAAGAGCTGCTGCATTAAGAGCCCCTGTAACAAAGTTCTGGTTTTCACTGGCTAAAAAGAGGGTTTTACCGCTACTGCATGCATGGTTTTATAATGTGCACAATTATCTCAAGATAAAAACGCTGTGGCATCCTTCCCACTTGGCTTATGGTTGACCATCTCTGATTTGAGTGGCGGGCAAATTGATCGGTCTTGTTTACTCCAGCAAAAATGCTTCTGAAGAGTGAAAACAAGGTGTTGTGTGACTGTAGGCAGCAGGCACTGGTGAGCAGCAGTCCCTGAATGGAGATATCCACATTATTTCCTTACTTACTCTGTTGCAAATTCAGAGATGAAAATCATACACCACTTGGCTGGAGTTATTTGGTAATAGACACAATAAAGCCATGAAGTCATTCTGAATTCATGATGTGGACCTGCATTAATTTTCTTATTCATCAGTGTAGGAAGGAGTACTGAAATCACCAGCACTGACTGCACTTTGGGATACAATTTTTGTTGGTAAAGGGAGGGATGTACATGTTGGGAAGTGAATTACTTTCATGCAGGGAAAATCATATTTTGCCTTAGACTGAGAGGATAACTCACAATCCTTCTTTACTATTCAGAAAGTCAAAGCTTACTGTTAGTCACTGAGTTATTTTATCTTCAGAACTTCTGGCATTTTCTCAGGACTCAGATGTCATTTGGTAAATGTACTGGCCAGGATTTCTGATTCAGGCAGATACGCAAAGTCTATTAAAGTCTTAAGGAGCTGGTATACAAAGAGGAGCCAGTGATCTTTCAACAGTGTTTGCTCAATCCAGGTCTTCTCAAAATTCTCTTAGGAATCTCTCTCGATTTTTCTTTTTCAGAATTGAAATGTGAAAACTACAAATACTTGAAATGTTTGATAACTTACACTGACCCCGTATCTAGAACCTGCAAGCACAGTGACTTTCCATAAACCCTGTAGAGACCTAATTACTGAGTGCTTTTTTCCAAGAATTAACAGACATGCAGTGGAACTTACTAATGTATCATTTAGACCAGTTAGCAGACAGTGTGTGTGAAATAATGAATGGACTTTTCTTATTCATACTGTGATGATACACGTTTCCCTGGTGCTCATCCTGTCACTAATTCCAAAACTTCATGCTAGGAAATGAATTTTAATTATACAATAACTCTTAAGATGGCAGTCGTGTTATTGGTATCCTAGCTTTTCTTCCTTCTCTTTCCTCTCTCTATATTAAAAAATAAGGAAAAAAAAAAAAAGAAGAAGAGAGAGGATTGTATAACAGTGTATTTTATCTAAAAATTTGTATATTATGCTTAGACAGAACTTGCTGTTTTATTTCTCTGCTTACTTATTCCATCTATTCATCTTATTAGTAAAATATTAAATAATACATCTTCGCTGATGTACTTGGCTTCATTGTTTCACTGTTACTCCTATGGACTTTTATTCCAAATAATTATCAAAACTACTTAACATGGGTGAATCTTGTCCTGTCCCAGTAGCTAAATGGAATCCTTTGGGTAAAACAACATAGCTCCTGACAACTTTGAAGGTAAATTTAAAGGTTGATTTGCCTTCTGTGTCGTCTTGGTAAAGGAACCAAGGGAAGGGGCATCAGCCTGGAGTTGCAGCCACCAGGATGTTGCATAATCCTCATGGGAGAGGGTGTCCAAGTGCTCCCATTTAACAAATGCTGTGGCCTTATGATCCACGGGTGGCCTTACAGACACAGATTCTGGGAGTCACTGCTTTGAAGGCAAATTGCTGCCACAAATATTTGTTAGCTGTGTTCCCAGAACAAGCTCTGCTCTCAAAGCCTTGAGCTGTCAGGCACACCGAGGTCAGGATTAGGCTAACAATTGCTCTTTGTTGCAGCCAAAGCTTTGCCCTTCTGGTGCCTTTGCTAATGAAGTGTGTATTTTATGTTCTCCTGGCCTGTCACTGCCTGTGTTTGTTTGTGCTTTCCTACTAAGGAAGCAGGAGTTGCCTGCTGACCTCAAGAAAATCCTTCACAAGAGGTTCAGTGGGGCAGCTTTAACCTGCTCCATTGATTCTTACTTACTGCTTTAAGTAATTGAAACTTAATTTGGACGGGTGTAATCTGGCCACTACTGCCAGTGAGCCCTGAAAATTCTTTACTTTCTAATAAAATATTGGAAATACAGAACTTCTGACTATCTCACTCTGTAACACCGATTTCTGTCACAAATCCGATGTGCACTCTTCCTGTCTGATGAACTTGGACTCCATACCCTTGCTCATGTCTTTTCCAAACCTCATTTCTCTCCTTGTTTTGTGTTTGAGTCTCACTGTTTGGAGAGTGACTTGTTACTATGCTACCTTATTTTGTGCTTTCTAATTGGACCTGTAGTGATTTGTGAATGTTAATACTTCAGGTATCAACAGGCACATACTTCACGGGGAGTATTAGGTTGCTACTGGGGACAGGCTTTCCCAGAACTGTGGATTTATGAATGTACAGAATAAATAGTTGTTTTCCATTTGTAGCTTGCATCACTTGGACAATTCTGTAGCTCACATGAGACATTTAAAACTTGTTTGGTGAAAGAAACTGTACTGATTTTGTCAGGATTTCAACAAACTCATATGTGATTTAGCGCCATGGCAATTGGACTGCTGTGAGGAGACAAACCATATGGAAAGAGGGGGCTCATTTGCCCTGTCAAAAGTACAAAGGCCTCGTGAACCTGCAGTTCCTACACATCTCCTGAAAGTTGAGAGTTAGAGGAGCAGTGCAGGTTTTTAGTGTCAGTGCACAGCTGCAGTGATACCTCCCCAATTTGTGGGTCTGATTTCCTGACCAGCTGCACCTGGGGGACCCTATCAGGATCATTGCTTGCACCTGTCCCTGCTGGAAGAACAGAACTGAGGGAACAAAGGAGACTGAAGATGTGTGTTGAACTCAGGGAGAAATTTTTTATGTAGTGAGAGGTGTATTTAGAACATAATTTTTATAAGGGGCAGAGCTAAGCTTCCATTCATGGAGAGCTTCTTCACTCCAGGTGAGGTCAGTGATTGTTTTTAGAGAATGTTGTGTTTGCAGGCATTTTTCTCCTAGGTGCTTTAACTTTGCTGAGTGTGTAAGTAGCTTCCCACTGTTTTTCAAGATGCTTCTATGAATTTTAATCTCAGTTTAGTTACATGACCCACTTGTGAGTCACATGAACGTTTTGCTGGTAAGCCTGGCTGAAGGTCAGGTGCCTTCAGAATTTATGTGTTTTTATATCCTGTGAAGATACATTACCACCTAAATCTTTCATGTCCTATTTTTATTAAGGCTGTAGTAGTGGCTGTATACTGCAGTTCAGTAGATCACAGTCTGAATCCATCCTGAATAAATTCCTAGTAAGGTTCAGTCCTTGTTTCATAGAGTTTGCAATTTAGTTCTGGCATGATACTCCTGTCCTGCCTCCACAGAGAAGATTTTTTTTTTTTTTCTCAGTCCCTTAGTGACTGGGGGCTAAAAAACCCCTTTTTTGATGTGAAAGGCTGGATGCCTGAAGCAATTGCTTTGGCTGGAAGACTGTGTGAAGTTCAGGTAGGAGTAGTTGTTCTGTTGTGTGTGAATACAAGCAGACCATACCTCTGCTGCTGAAGTTCCTGAAATGATGTGAATGTACTTGTTTAAGCAGTGCCTTCTGATAATTTTGGCTGTGTAACTGGTTTTTCCAAGCTAGACTGTTTGCCTTAGCTATTGTTAAAAGGCTTTTAGCTGGAGTAGAAAATTCAGGTCTGAATTCAGTTAAACCATGCTGTTCTACCTAGTTCTTCCTGCAGTTTGAAGTTTCCCTGTGCTATTTTGCAAGCCCCTCCTGCCAAACCACATTATTAGATTTTAATCTAAAAAAAAAACTTTGTACACCCCTCCTGCCCCTCAAAAAATTTCCTCCAGATGCCCATTTCTCTATTGTGAATGAGTACTTTCCAGCAATGCGTTATTAAAATACTCTCTGTGCAGGGTTAACTGAGAAAAAGTGTTTGCCTGTTTTGAGAGAAGAAAGAGGTAGAAATGCTGGGTTTTGCATGTGGAAGACCTGAGGTGGGCACATTGAGGAGCACTCACAGGTGTAGGCTTGGGTACCAGAATGAAAAATCAGTTCTCATGCTCTTAATTATTTATTTATCATGAAATTGGCTTCAACAGAGCATTTCATGGAGGTTCTTTTTTTTTCTGGAAACTGTCTGAACTTCAGAATATTTGTGTTTTGATGTGCCACAGTAGTAAGTGGTTTGCTCTTTCAAATCCCATTACAAGCTGTGTTCCCACCATCCTGAAAAAGCCCCAATTGGGGAAATTGGGAAAATCCGTCTTGTTCTGTGAACAGTATTTCAACAAGATGATTCTTTGCAAAGGAGTAATGAATTTCTAAAGCAACTGCGGAGTGTTTTCTATATGATTTCCTGACTAAAAAGCTCTGACGGGGTGGAGGTAGTTATTTGTCGTGGTGGCAACTGAAAAATAATGTGTAGAAATTAATGTAAAAATTTTTAATGCGTCATTGTAACACTTGGATAGTTAAGTAGAAAGTAATAAATGGATAATTTGCAGAGAAGAATGCAGGTAATCTAAATCACACTCCAGTCCTGAAGTGTGTCAGTAGACATGTTTAAGAAGTAGAATTTAAAACCAGTGGGAAAGTTGAGTACTTGAGCTACCCAGCGTATTAAAATCCTATGAAGGATGAAAAGACTGAGCAGTGAATATTTTCACATAATGAAAAGTTTCCAGAAATATGTAGTGAAAAACTCTTTGCATTTATGTGTTTTTAAATATTTAAGTGATTCTGCATATTAATGCAATTTTCCTTAGTGGAAACAGCATTTTCAAATTAAAATTATTCTTCATGTTCCTCTAACTTAATTTTGTTAGAATCAACCTAAATAAGCAGGTTTGAATTAAATAATATTTTCTGAAAGTCACTTGTTTTGATTAAGAATGTTTTTGTCCTCTTTCTATCCTTATTTTAACACATACAGTCCCAGTAGCTCCTTCTGGTAATCTCCCAATGATTACGGGACAAGTTTGTGAATGAAACTTGACACCAGAAAATAAAAAGGCCTGCATTAAAACACTTCTTACATGGTTGTAGGGTAAAATGACATCAGAGTTATCTATCTTTGCCTGTGTCTCAACTTTTCTTACAGTTCAAGTAGGGGTCTTGCATTCTTAGAAATCTAATTTGGCTTTTATGTCCGTAGGGATGACGTCTATGTGTTATAATGACATTTAGCACAATGAATAATACTGAAACTTTTTTTTTATATCAACACTTTTTTATTTGAAATGTGAGTAGCCATTTATTAGTCTGCATACGTAATAATTTGGGAAACTTTTGTAAGGTTAAAGCAAAAGCTTAAAGAAGGTAGGTGGGGCACAAAACCTCCAAAACTCTCTTAAGTTGTGAAGACTTGTCGTGTTCAAGGGGACTCTGTAATCCAATCAATACTGTGAATTATTTGCCTTTTAACACCATTGGGTTCTCAATAATACTATTACTAGATATTCCCAATGACTTGGCTCTGGGATGCACTGCCAGAATAATCAGAAAAGACTGGTTTTGTTGGTAAAATAGGCAACAGCTTATGAATCCCCTGAAGGATTGCTTGATGGAATTATCCTTCATCTACTTGCTGGTCTGGAATTTCACATTTGGTCCATGTTTATATAAAGACTTAACAAGTCTGATCTAAGAAGCATATTTTGGGGCAAATTTTTGTGCTGTTTGAAGTTATGACAAAATTTGCATTCACTCTCCTGGTGTGAGGATGTGTTATTTCATCTAAAGGGAGAGGGAGCTGCATCCTATTACAGAAACATAACTTGCATTTCAAATAAACATCAACAGATGGATTTAATATCAAACTAATAAGAAAGCAAATAACTTCCTAGATATTTCTGACAGTGAAAATTGGCTAAGCATCGAGTTTAAAACTTTCTGGTCAGTACTTAAAATTTTTTGCTGACAAACATACATTCAGTATTGGTACTGTGACTCAAAAAAGTCAAGTTAAAAGTGTTTAACGTTGTATTTTCTACCCAAATATGCTGCCTGGGATACTTCTCCATAGAGGGTTTTATGCTATTTTACTACAGAATTACAATGCTGAGTGTTTCTGAGCATTAACCTATTCCATGTTCGACTTCAATATTGTTTAGACATTCTAAATATGAAAACTCAATTAGAACTGGACCTCAAAAGGCAGTTAGTGTTAAAACTGGCTTGTATCATTTCTGTATTTGGACTTGGGTGACTTGCAGGAGCCAAATCTTCTCTGTCCAGCAGTTAAGTAACAAAGGCCCTTGTTTGGCAGCTACAACCATGCAAATGTTCCTGGTATGGATTTTGATGCTCTGTTACCAGGTCTTGAAAAGTTTCTGTGTTGTCAGCTTCTCAAATCATTTTTGTCTGCTAAATCTCATCAGCTGCTCTAATAATCAGGATTTCACCTCTCCATTCCTAAATGATTGGGAGGAGGGTTTCTGTGGCAGCAATTCCTGTTACCAGTTGTTACCACTTCCAGTGAGGGCTGCATGGTCTGGTGGCTGTGACTTCCCAAAACTCCAGCACTGAGTCTCTGTTGGGTTCTGCCCCCCCTCCCTTGGGCTCCAAGCTGCAGTTTGATGTTCAGATCCATTCACTGCAGAGCATCAGGCTGCCCCAGGACCACCGTGTCAATCCTGCTAAAGCTTTCTGTTGTATTAAAAAATTTAGCCATGGAATCCTTGAGCTGCCGTTTATGGATGGGCCATCTAGGGTTTATTGAGTTTAAGTAATAAAGGATTCATAGCTTAATAAATTTCCATTTGCCTTACACTTTACAGTATGACATAAAGACAAGCTTGGAAGACGTACTGAACTACTCAAATCAATTGGGATTAAATGTAACCAAGTGATTCATCGATTCACAATGTCAGTTTCTTACCACCCAATAAACTTTAATTTGCTTTTCTGTTGTTTTGTCTGCAAATGATCAATACTGGGAATATCAGGGCAGCTGTGGGCCTTAGAAGATAGGTATTTCCTTAAGGGATTCAGACCTTTTTGTGTACTTTTCTCGTCATATTGTTCATTAACAGTTTGATTTGGTACATCTATTTAATGCCTATAATTAGTACTTAAGTATGCATAATGACTTCTAAAGATACCTGGAGAACTGTTAAGCTCCTTTGGGAGGCTGCTGTTGAAAACAAGTAATAAATTAGGGAAGAGGGGCCCAAAACAAAATCAAAGCATCCTTTATGTCTTGGAGACATTTATGGAATACTGTGCTGCGGGGTGAGATGTTGCTGCAAAGGGATGGATCTTTTAGGACTTTGTCATTGGATTTGTCTTCAGTGGGGCTACTTGTAAATAGATCAACTTCTTCAAAATAAATGTTGAGGTAAATGATTGAGCATAAAAAAGTTGAAGGATGTGGTGCCTATTCAGGACAGTTGCATCTGTGTATTGCTTTAAGCCTGCCTAAATTTCATTCTTAGGGATTTCTTGGAGAGGAAAGGAATCTGTGGTCAAACTCTGGTGTTGTTCTGTTACCACAAATACACCTCTTTCTTCTAAGAAATGCTTTTCAGCTCCTTTGAATTTCTGTTAAACATATCTCTTTCTTTGGTCTATTAGGATAATATGTGGGGTGTGGCTTTCTGGTTGTCTTTTAAAATATNAATCAATACTGTGAATTATTTGCCTTTTAACACCATTGGGTTCTCAATAATACTATTACTAGATATTCCCAATGACTTGGCTCTGGGATGCACTGCCAGAATAATCAGAAAAGACTGGTTTTGTTGGTAAAATAGGCAACAGCTTATGAATCCCCTGAAGGATTGCTTGATGGAATTATCCTTCATCTACTTGCTGGTCTGGAATTTCACATTTGGTCCATGTTTATATAAAGACTTAACAAGTCTGATCTAAGAAGCATATTTTGGGGCAAATTTTTGTGCTGTTTGAAGTTATGACAAAATTTGCATTCACTCTCCTGGTGTGTTATTTCATCTAGAATTTTAGGGAGCTGCATCCTATTACAGAAACATAACTTGCATTTCAAATAAACATCAACAGATGGATTTAATATCAAACTAATAAGAAAGCAAATAACTTCCTAGATATTTCTGACAGTGAAAATTGGCTAAGCATCGAGTTTAAAACTTTCTGGTCAGTACTTAAAATTTTTTGCTGACAAACATACATTCAGTATTGGTACTGTGACTCAAAAAAGTCAAGTTAAAAGTGTTTAACGTTGTATTTTCTACCCAAATATGCTGCCTGGGATACTTCTCCATAGAGGGTTTTATGCTATTTTACTACAGAATTACAATGCTGAGTGTTTCTGAGCATTAACCTATTCCATGTTTGACTTCAGTATTGTTTAGACATTCTAAATATGAAAACTCATTTAGAATTGGACCCCAAAAGGCAGTTAGTGTTAAAATTGGCTTGTTGCATTTCTGTGTTTGCATTTGGGTGACTTGCAGGAGCTAAATCTGCTCTGTCCAGCAGTTAAGTAACAAAGGCCCTTGTTTGGCAGCTACAACCATGCAAATGTTCCTGGTATGGATTTTGATGCTCTGTTACCAGGTCTTGAAAAGTTTCTGTGTTGTCAGCTTCTCAAATCATTTTTGTCTGCTAAATCTCATCAGCTGCTCTAATAATCAGGATTTCACCTCTCCATTCCTAAATGGTTGGGAGGAGGGTTTCTGTGGCAGCAATTCCTGTTACCAGTTGTTACCACTTCCAGTGAGGGCTGCATGGTCTGGTGGCTGTGACTTCCCAAAACTCCAGCACTGAGTCTCTGTTGGGTTCTGCCCCCCCTCCCTTGGGCTCCAAGCTGCAGTTTGATGTTCAGATCCATTCACTGCAGAGCATCAGGCTGCCCCAGGACCACCGTGTCAATCCTGCTAAAGCTTTCTGTTGTATTAAAAAATTTAGCCATGGAATCCTTGAGCTGCCGTTTATGGATGGGCCATCTAGGGTTTATTGAGTTTAAGTAATAAAGGATTCATAGCTTAATAAATTTCCATTTGCCTTACACTTTACAGTATGACATAAAGACAAGCTTGGAAGACGTACTGAACTACTCAAATCAATTGGGATTAAATGTAACCAAGTGATTCATCGATTCACAATGTCAGTTTCTTACCACCCAATAAACTTTAATTTGCTTTTCTGTTGTTTTGTCTGCAAATGATCAATACTGGGAATATCAGGGCAGCTGTGGGCCTTAGAAGATAGGTATTTCCTTAAGGGATTCAGACCTTTTTGTGTACTTTTCTCGTCATATTGTTCATTAACAGTTTGATTTGGTACATCTATTTAATGCCTATAATTAGTACTTAAGTATGCATAATGACTTCTAAAGATACCTGGAGAACTGTTAAGCTCCTTTGGGAGGCTGCTGTTGAAAACAAGTAATAAATTAGGGAAGAGGGGCCCAAAACAAAATCAAAGCATCCTTTATGTCTTGGAGACATTTATGGAATACTGTGCTGCGGGGTGAGATGTTGCTGCAAAGGGATGGATCTTTTAGGACTTTGTCATTGGATTTGTCTTCAGTGGGGCTACTTGTAAAGAGATCAACTTCTTCAAAATAAATGTTGAGATAGAAGATGATTGAGCATAAGAAAGTTGAAGGATTTGGTGTCTGTTCAGGACGGTTGCTTTTGTGTGTTGTTTTAAGCCTGCCTAAATTTCATTCCCAGGGATTTCTTGGAAAGGAAAGGAATCTGTGGTCAAACTCTGGTGTTGTTCTGTTACCACAAATACACCTCTTTCTTCTAAGAAATGCTTTTCAGCTCCTTTGAATTTCTGTTAAACATATCTCTTTCTTTGGTCTATTAGGATAATATGTGGGGTGTGGCTTTCTGGTTGTCTTTTAAAATATAAATTGTTTTTCTGTGATGTTGTGTCCTATTATAACTTAGTTTCTCCCAAATGAGCAAACATGCACTTCTAAATTTATTGGGTTTTTTTTTATTATGGAGAAGTATTTTACTAATTATGTCAATTAATGTTCAAAAGAGCTTTAAAAATCTAGTACTAGGGAAAGAGTGGACTGTATTATAAAAGGAGAATGATCTTGAAGCACTTTTTTTAAACACTGGCCTTTCTTAATGTCTTGACTATAAACATTGATTTTAAATATTTTACTGTAAAGTAATTAAAATGAATGTAGACCTCTAAGACAGTATTTATTATTTCTTAGATGTGTTGATTCTAAATGTGCAGATATCACAGCAAAATTAAAAAGAATTCTGTAGAAAGTTGGAATGTAAAGACACAAGATGCTGCATTAGCATGTTGCTTCAGCACTAATTACACTTTAATTATTATTGCTATTACACCTGTTTCAGGAAAACTAAATTTTAAAAATAAAACTGCAGCTTTATCAATATTCAGCAGTGTAGTAACTTAACAGGAATGAAAAATCCTAATTAAATATTTACCTCTTAAATTTGTGGCCTCTAAGGGAAGGCTTTTTGATGTTGGATACCTTAATATGAACATTTGAACCCTAGTTCTTTGGTGAAATAATGTTAAAAAGTCACTTGGTTTCTAACCTTTTTGTGAAAAAATATATAATCCAAAATAAAGTCTCAGCTAGGAAGTTTATTTTTCCCAAGAAACTGGAAAATTGATTTATCACTAATAAAAGCCATGGGAAAGGCTTCCTATTAAGGAGGAAAGACTGCCACCTAAAATTTCTCTTGGATACACTTTTAATTACACTTCATTTCTTTCATGGTATTTGAGTTTTGAATTGTCTCATGATGGGATTTCAAAAAGAGAAGTGGTCTTGCAACACACATAAGTTGAGAATAGTCTGTTTTACCATTCTTTCTTGTTAATTGCATTGTCTTTATTTATTTATGTACATGCCACGTATTTACCACAGCTCTCAGTATATCCTTATTTCTCCTGTACAGGGAAAAGAAAATTGTATTTCCCCTGAAAAACTACTGCAGAAAGGGAGATTGTTGGGCCTCAGTTCATCACAAAGGAACAGTGAAATCCTGTGTTTTATTGCAGTCAGGCACTGGAAGTCCATTCCCTGGTGGATATGGCAGAGGGCAAAAGTGGCACTGCTTGACTTTTAGTGTGATTCTCCCCTCCTCCCTGGTGCAATTTAACTGGCTGTTGATACAGGTTGTTAGGGATGTTGCACAGCTGATGAGAGAAAAGGAGTGTTTTTATTCTTGGTTATCAAAGAACATCAGCTATGAATGTGTATTTAATATTAACTTCAGAGTGACAAGCAGGCTCTTCAGGTCCCAAAGAGGTAATGGCAGCATAGGAGATATCAGTAAATTAAACGTGCCTGGGGATGTTTATTGGAATAACTTGCAGCTGTTTTGGAGTGTCTTGGCCTCTGGAAGAGGGTCACTGTGTGCACACTGCATATTAAAAAGAGCCCGTGGAAAGGTTTGATTTTTAACTCTGAAAACTGTGCCTGGTAGTTATCTGGGGAATTGTTGAGATCACAGAATATCCTGGGCTGGAAGGGAGCCACAAGAGTCCAGCTCCTGGCCCTGCACAGGACACCCCAGGAATCACACCTTGTGCCCCAGGGCACTGTCCAAACACTGCTTGAGCCCTGCCAGGCTGGTGCAAAGTGTGCAAGAGACCATTCCCTCACTATGTAATAGTACAACAGAACATTGCCCAACAGGATATTAATAGAAAATAATGGCTCCATCATATGCCTGGCCTGGCCTTTTTCCTGGACACTTCATTTACCCATTTACTGGCTTTCTTGGGTATAGAAATGATTAACTGCTCTTTAAGCTGATTTGAAGAAACTGTTTCTGATTGATCAGGGGAAAATTTGCTGTCCAGGAAAATCCATGAAGCAGGTTGGACAGTTAGTAGCCCAGATGAAAGGCACCAAGAAAAGGGGCTGATGTGCAAGGAGCAGCTGGGGGCTGGAGTGGGGCTTGTTCAGCTCCTCTCTCCCTGCAGAGGAAAAGGCTCAGGGGACCCAGTTGCAGCAGGAAAGTGACTATGGGCCTGTGGCAGTGGAATTTTAATTGCCACAGCAGTTTTTCACTGTCAAACTCTCAATCAGGTTTCAAGGGGAGATAGCTGGATGCCCATCCCTAGGGATGAGCTGGGAGAGGTGTCAGGCACCCTGTTGTGTATTTGCTGTATATTTGCTTTTCTATCTGCTGGGTAGATAAGGTGGTAGTAGAAACTTTCCAGGTGCCCCTTCTTTTTCCTTTATTTTCCCCTTCGCTTCTCTCTGTCTCCACTGCTTTTCTGCATCGTGGTGAACTTCCTTAAAAAATAGAAAAACTGTTACTCAGTGTAGTGTAGTAGGTTGTAGAGAGGGGATAACTGTATTACATTAAAAAGTACTGTTTACTGTGATAAATAAACTGCCTGAGTCTTGCTGAACTCGTGCTGAGTAAGGCCTTTTAGGCAAGCAAAAAAGGCACTTTTAATCTGTTATACTGTTAACCAGATACTGTTATATAAACTCCAGTCTGGACTGTAGACTCACATGTGTGCAAAGCTGGAGCCCAGTGTATTAAACTGAAAATTAAGGGAAAACGTTTTGCAAACTTCTTATTTTGGAGTACTAACTCTGGATTATGTATAACAAGATGATAGCAGTTCAATCTTAGAATGAGGGAAGGGTGTTTCTGTAGCTTTGACAGTGTTTTATGAGCTGTTTGGTTGTGGTTATTTTAGTGTGAAGAAATCAATCACAAGGCACTGCTAATTGCACCTTTTTAAAACTTCATTGCGTTTATAAAGTGCAGCTTGAAATACCTTCTGTCATTAATACTGAAATAAAATTAGTTAGCTGAAATTAGGTTTCTCTGAAGCCCTATCAGATGTAGAGTGTACTACATGTGTTTCTTTGGGGGAGTGTCTTTACTCGAGTATTTGACCATTCAGTTCTTCAGTGTCAAACAAACAGAAGGGATTTGTTTGGTTCTTTTTTTTTAACTTGTTTTGAGTAGGTTTGGTTTTAAACCATAAGCTTCTCTCTCCTGTTTTATCACCAACATGTTTACTTTTAAAATGTTAGCAGAATAAACCATCATTTAGTTTTGAACAGTAGCTCTATTCCATAACTCCTTAGCAAATAACATAAACTCCTAAAAAGCACTGGGGTTTTTTTGTGGGGGATATCCAGATGCTTTCAGCAGGCATGTGACATAGCAAATATTTGGATTAAAAGTGTATGTCACACATTCTTCCCTACCCCAGGTTATTTGCACTATTAACTCCAATAATGGTTTGCAGTATTTTTGTTTGATATTATTATTTCTATGCAGATAAATCACTATTGACTTGAAATGGTAATGAAAACTCTTGTAGAAGGATTTCAATAACTAAAAGGAAATGGTTCTGGATTTATTTCCTAAGGGCCTCCCTTGTGGATTTGCCTGTACTGGGGAATAAGAAATGCAAATTATGGATTGCTGTAACCATTTTACAATTTGACTGTCATTGCAAAAGACATATTTTGGTTTTCATTACTCACCAAATTTCCATAATTGGAGGAAGTAATTCCAGAATCAGTAGCTCTCTGTTAGCAGCAGCAGCTGAAGATGATTACTGGGGAGTAGAGAGAAATGTGAAATGGAGCAGGGAAATTCAAACAGCCATTGAGAAATTCTACTTGTGGCTCATCTTTTCTTCTATATTCTGTTCAGGAACATTTATTTTAAATAAAGGAGCGGTACAAACATTTTGTCATTCTGTGGAGCTGTGGTTGATGCCTTACTTTGTAATATAAATCCTACACTAAATGTACCTTGGAAGTCCTATTTGTGTTTTGCCACTGGAAAATATCTTTTGAATGGACTAGAAATAAATAAGTAGCTGACATCTGAAAGGGTTTCTGTTTAAAATGAACAGTATGGAACAAATAGACTTCTGATATTGGAGACTGTTTTACTTGTGGGAGGCAAGAGACAGGCTATGGCCAGCAATTGAAATAAATCTTTTATATTTTAATAAATATATTTTTTGAATAGTAAGGCACAGTTGTGAACTGTATCTCTACAAAAGGTGACAAATAAGCTTTTTTTTTTTTTCTTTTTAGGAGTTGTTACTAAGGGTTGTAATCTGAATCATGACTGTGTAGGAGTCATGAATCTGGAAGCTGGGCATGAGCTGAGCACACTGCTTTTTGTTAACACAGTAAAAGAACTAATAGAAAAGTAGTTTTTAGTGAAGGCTTTGTGACTGAAGACAGAGTTGTGGGACAAGCGCCGCTGGATGAACACTGAGAAACTATTGCTCCGTGAAAAAAATCCTGGTTTGTTTTCTGGTTTTCCACTTAAGTGGTGGAAAAATCAATGAGGCTATCTGTATTTGATCTGCTTGGTTTGTTACAGCAGTCCCAAAGCTACTCTGAATATGGGTTTTCTTTTTAATTTAGAGAAAAACCTCCAAATACTGAAAAATCGTTTGGCCTCGTATTGTCAAAGGCGCCAAGAGTTTGGTTTGCAGAGGGACTTGAAACCTCTCTGCTTGAGCAAATTCTGCTCAAGTTTTGAGTTGAGCTGCACCACCCTTTTGAGACCTTCTGAAAACTTCTCTGAAAGGATGAATATTATCCCAGACTAATACAAGAATCTAGAACACTGGTGTTATTGCGTGCATTTTTGTAATTTTATGCACAAATGCATATTTTGAAATGCCCTCCAGAGTATTGGCTCATTTAAATCGTGTGCTGTACATTTTCACGCTGACTGCTGTCACAGCAGTTCCCTCAGCATCCCATCAATTCTGTTCTCATTTCCTAACAAAACATCCCAATTTCAGAATGCACTGAACTTCATCTGCTTCTCTTGCCCAGTTTGTTTAGCTTACAGATGTGCAGAATTTAATTATAAAACTAAACTGGAATATGAGAAAAAAGCTTTGATAGTACTATCAAATTTTAATAATAAAATTAAAGGATCTTAAATATTTGATCATCTGTGTTGCATAACTTGCTGCATGGAAGAAATCATTAATGCCAGGTTGGGAATGCTGATGAAACACACAGTTCTGTAAAAGGCTTTATTAATCAGTAAGACACATTCCAAATTAATTGGATTGTTAGATCACACCGTATTAGCCAGCTCTGTAAAGCAGCCTTATCTTTGTGGCGGTGAGAAATGGAGAATATTCTTCACCAAGGCTAATAAAATAGGATCCCCATTATGAATCGGAAATTAATTAACATGAGAAAAGTCTGATGAATTTGGAAGGAAGTCTCCTGTTCTTGAAAAAATAAAGGGAGAACAGACTTTGAGGAATAAAAGGCAGACTCAGAAGGGTGTTGGCTTTGAGGCTGTAGGGTGTTTTTATTTGGGGGAGATGCATGCACACTGTTAGATGAGGGCAGACCCCTGTAGGTGCAGGAGGAGATGCTTATCTCTAGTGATTAAACTTCAGTACTGAACTCAGCACAGTTCATGTCTTCTGATTCTCAGATTTGTTGTTTGCTTTTGTGATATCTATTCTTAAGAAAAGTTGAAATAATAGATATTTGTAAGCCTGATATGCCTAAATATTCTAAGATTCTTTGAAAAACACCTCTAACTATACATTGCTTGGGTTTTTCTGGCTTTCTTGTTACTTTTGTATTTGTTTTCTGTATTTTAGTGCAGTATTTTTGGATTTCTATTACTTGAAACCCTCATCTTTGAAGACTCCACCTTTTTCTCCCAGTTTTTACAAAACAAGCAAATTATTTTTTCCATTAGTAATGAAAAAGTTTCAACTGAAAGAATGGTGTAAGAACTAACAGTTATTTGTATGTTTCTTGGATTTTAAACATTTCTTAACCCTGGTAGTTATGATTTTCGCAGGTTGCAGAGGACAAAATAATTTTGAATTGGGGGGAAATGTAGGTGAAAATCCAGGTAGATTCTGTGGGTGTTTAATTAAAGAAAATTTCTGTGAACTCTCTTTTGAGAGACATATTCCTTGCAGTCACAAGGAATAGCTGCAGGTGTGCACTGACAGCCCCTTGGCCCAGGCAAATCCATTGCAAATAAGATTGGTAAATAATGATTTTTAACAGTGAGATGATTTTTTTTCTCTCAGCATGCTTTACATATGAATAAAGCATTTTTACTAAAAGACTGAACTGCAAAATATAACTTTTAAATAAAAGTATCTTTACCTTTTTCCCAGTCTGCATCAGAATACTGATGCCTCCGTTTAGTTTCATTATGCAGAATATCAATTGCAGTTTTCTTACACTGCCAGAATTTAAATTACCAGAGGTCTGCAAGATTAGTCCTGCCTGGTGTGCTGAAGTTAAGTGTGCTCTATTTAGATGGCCTGCCTTAAATTTACATTTTTATAGGCATGCTTCTGTTATGGAAAGTAAGTAATGTTAATTTCTAAGGAGGGGGGAAAAAAAAAGGTGTAATCCTGTAATAAAATCTGATTGAGCTTGTGGAGCTCAGGGTGGAAGGATGTGCAGCCACTGCAATGCTTTCGTCACTAACCTTCCTCCTCACCTTCACAGATGGAGCTCAGCAAGTTAAAAAGCCCCCAAACTTTATTACCCGTGCCCAGCAGAGTAAAGGTTGTTTTTCTTTCTCTGGCAATATTAATGACTTTCAGCTGACTGCATTTTAATTAAAAACACCAGGTAGCCTCTCTTGGCTCGGCACAGGGCAGTGCTGGCTTTCAGCATCTGTGGGCACTACCTGTGCAGCCAGAGTGAGGGGCCTTTGTCCTTTACTCTTTGTGTTTGGTTTTTGGGTTTGTTTTTTTTTTATGGGGGCAATGTCAGACACAACTGGGAGGCTCTGATAGACAGAAATTCCGGAGCTTTTTGAGAACTGAAGGCAGAAAATGGGCAAGAATTTGGTCCTGAAACAAGCGCTGTGTTTAATCCTTGGAATTCAGAAATTCTTGCTTGAGCACTTGTTCACGCAAATTGTGCTTGTCTGGACAAATGCACGCCCGCTGTTTTCACCCTTGTCAACAGTGAAATGCTACAGGAAATGCTGATTATCATTTAATGTAGCTATTGTTAATTTTGTGTGCATGGAGAGGCCTAGAAACTTTGTGTGCTGGCTGTGAAGAGTTCTGACACCCGCGCCCAGAATGTTGAGGCCACGGCTGCATGGTGCAAAACATGTTACAGAGAGGGAAGGCAAAAGCAGCACTTACACAAATCTGAAAGTATTAATCAGTTCTAGGTACATTACGTCCTTTTTAAGCCACCTCTGGGCAGGAACTTGCATATGAGGATACTAAAAGACCAAGATATGATGAAGTGTGTTCTTTTTGCACAGAAGAATAAGGACAGAATGGATCAGACTTCTTTTACTTCCCATTATTCCTGGGGAACCACTCTGAATTAGACCATCCATTTTTGGTTCTGTTTGCTGTTTCATGAAGAGTTTTTTTCTGGAGATACACATGGGAGTACTGTGACTATACAATGTGGACAGGATGTTCCTGGGATAGTCATTCACTGCTGTTCATCTTTGATTAACCAGGTGGATGGGAGCAAAATTGGAAAAACATGAGATTCAGCTATGCATTTATCTGTTTTTCCTATCCAAGCAAATCTAAGCTCTTGTATTGTTTTGCCTGTTTGTTTTTTGTTTTTTTTCCTTCCCCCCATCTGTCTCCTCTTTTCCTCTCAGACTTTACTGTGGTTTCGGGTTGTAATTTTGGTTTGGCAGGGGAGCCTGGGAAAAATAACAGCTTGGGGAATATTCTGGATTGGTGGCCCTACCCTACCCAGTTCTTAAATTTTTGAGTGACTATTTCAGTGATCACTGCTAGGGATAGGATGTTGAAGCAACTGGGGCTTTTCACTGTTTTTGCCTTTTATCCACCTTCCAACCCCCCAGTCATTTTACTCTTTCTTCTATAATTATATGGAGAAGAAAATACTTAGATTTTAAAAACCTCTCTAAGATTCAAATACTGTTGTGTAATACACTTTGCATTTGGTGTAAAGAAATTTAATGGCATAAATCCTCTTCTGAAAAAGTTAGAAAATGGGTGAGCTGCCTAGATTTATATTTTCATTTCTGCTGTTACTTCCTTAGGACTTTTTTTTTTTGGCCTGAAGCATTCCTTATCAATATTACCAAAGATTACTGGAGCACTTTGTTTCTTTTAAGCACAACTGCCATTTTAAAATAAAATGTTGCAAGTAAGCAAAAACTCGACGTTAAAAGCTAAAAGAGCAGGCCCATGGGTCTCAGTTTGTATTAAATATTGCATGCAGTGCTATCGATTCGTGACGCTGTAGCATAATTGTTGTTGTTCTGGTACAGCTTTTCAGCAAAACAGCGATTTTAAAGGCCAAATATTCTCTGGGAAAATAAATTGCAGGAAAAAGCAGGAGGCTGTACAGTTTCTAACATAACCTTATTTGGCAGCATCATTTAAAATAGCAAAACTTTACGAGGATACATCACTTGGTTCTGAGTTCCTGCTCATTTCAGCAAGGCAAGTCCTGTTAACTGAAAAAGCCCACAAAAAGAGTTTTTGCACACCAGACCTTATAAGATTACTTTCTAGACGACCTGCTTAAGTCTAAATGATGTTTTGTGAAGCTGTGGGAGAAAAAAAACATGGGTAAAGGCAAAATAAAAACTTAAGTCCTTGATTTCAAAGATGAAAGGGCAGAAGTGCAGTTCACAATAAAATGGGGCTTTTTTTTCTCCTCACTTTTTTAGCCCTGCGTTTATTTAAGCTTCCAACCAGAGCTTCTGAATCACCTGAGCTGACTCAAGAGCCCTTGTTTTATGTACAAGAGACTCATGTGTCTATTTTACTCTTAGATTCACTACATTTTTAGCACACCATGCTTTTCTTCTTGGCAGAAAAATGTTTGTGTGTAGCAAATGCTCTCCTCTGTCAGGTAAAAGCTGCTTTAAGCAACTTTCATCTGAAATTTTTTTGATAGTTTTTTCATTCTTTGCCAATCCTGGCTCTAAGTGCCTCTCTTGCATATATGAAGTTGATGCAGGAATACACACACAGGGCAAAGAATGATGAAATACGTGAAATTATAGCGACTATTTGTGTCGAATTTAAATAAATGTTTTCTCCAGAAAGTTGGACTTAAAAAATCTCAATTCACGGGTAAAACTTCATTTCATCTGTGAAGAGAACAAAAATATTAGATCCTACTCTTGAAGTTTTTAAATTCTGTCATGTGCATTTATTGTGGTTTTGTGAGCTTGAGGCTTTAGTATAATTTTCCTTTTTCTGTTTCAGTAGCTCAAGTGTTACATCAAAGCTGACAGTTCATTCTGTGCCTGTCTTTTGTTTTGGTTACTCATCTCTTGGTTTTGTATTTGCAATGCCAAGATTAAGTATTTCTTGCTGTGCCAGAACAATGAGCAATGCAGCAACTCATCAGAGCATGGAAAAACTGACTGCTGACAGCTGCGGTGCTCTTCCCTCCCACATCAAAATCACAGGTTGTCCCAAAAATTCCATCTGATGTTTCTCATCTCCAGCAACTCTGAAAGGTGAACTCGAGCATGCCTAGATTAGCTGAACTGTCTAATTGGCCTTTGTGAGAAGTCACCTGGTGATTTTCAGAAACCAGTGTTGAATAGTGGAACTGAAATAAAAAGCCCAGATTGTGAGGTTCTGTGACTTGTGCTGTTACGCCCATTTTATTGCTTTCCTGTTGCTGGTGGCAAAGATTAATGAAACTTTTATAAAGTTGGATAGAAACGAGAAGGGAAGTACATTAAGCTACCCCAGCTTGCTGCACACTAATTATTGTGTCAGATCTCATTAGGAAACGGATGCACACAGCAGACTCTGCTTGCTTATTTTAACACGTCTGCTTCGAGAAAGGACTCTGCAAATTGGAGAAGGGTTTGCAGGTCAATATTATACATATGTCAATTTACAGAAGACATTTTTGCTTCTAACTATCTTTCATCTTGTGTTTCAGCAGAAGAGTCGAGTAAGAATAATTAGGGAAGAGTTGTACTGTGTTTGGGGCAGTGGTGGGTGGGAGAGGACTTGAATTCAGCACACATTGCTCTAAGAATATTCTTACTTTTGCAGGCATGTAATTTCAGTAAAAGTGATCATGAAACTATGATGAGCAGATAATAGAATTTCATGGGGTTTTTTTATCTGCAAGCCTCTCAAAAGTGATAAATAAGGGCAGAAATCTTGAGAGGTGTTTTCGTGAGAGTCAAAGCTTTGTAGTGAAAAACGGGTATGTAGGAAAAATGTGCCCTTCGTGTGGCTGTGCATAACAAATGCAGCAAAAATAATACAACTGTTTGTACATTAAATTGATAGAAATGGTTTGTTTCGGTCAGTCCTGCATGCTCATTGTCTATCTGCTCCAATCTACATGGTTGGGATTGATGAAGAGGACAAAAATGTTTTTTAAGGGATGAGGAATGGATCTGTGATTATAAGGTTCTCTTCTGTCTCCTTTGGGCTGTGGCTTCCTTCCTGGGCACCCTCAGTTCCTTGCTCCTTTGTATGGAACCATGGATCCTGCAGCTTCTTCATTTTTTACAGGCTCCTGTTTTTTTCTCTGGAATAATCAGGGTTTGTAGGAAGATGATGTGTTCCAAGACTTTGCCCCAAATACAGAAATGTGCTTTGAAGGCTGCAAGGTCATGTTATAAAAAGGGAGATGTGTTGCTCCTGATTACTTTTCCATTCTGTTGTTAAGAGGGAGTTGCAGAACTCAGATTTCTGGTTTGATCATAGGCTAGTAAGGAAATTCTCAGGGAATTGGGTGGGAGTATTCTTTCTCCTTCATTGACATTCAGCAGTATCAAAAAGTCAATAGTTTATAAATGTTAGAAAACTACTAAATAGTTATCATCTATTGAATCATTTGATGACAACAATTTGCAACTGTGTGATAAATATTTTGCCTCTAGAAAGTGTTAAGTAGCTGTAGTTGTTGCTGTGGTCCCTGGGACAGTTCTTGGACTAAGAGAGGAATAGGAAGATAAAAACTGAATGTGAAGTTGGCTTCTTCCTCCCTTTTCCTGGAGTTTTGGTTCTTGTCTAACCTCCTAATTTTACAGGATTGACATTCTCTTCATAACTCTCAAATTGTGCTCAATTCAAGCTCTGAATTGTGCTGCTGTCTTCCCTTGCCCTGTGAATACTCCAGCATTTGCATTCTGGAAAACTGGGAGGTCTGTTAGAAGCATAATTTTAATAGCAAAAAATCCCCTAAAGAGTAGTTGTTTCCTAGCAAAAAATTATCTCATTCTACAGAAAAGAGGTTAAAGATTTTTAGTAAAGTTATTAAATCAGCTTTTATGAAAGCTCTTTTTAGTGTTTCATACTTTGACCAGAAAGTCATGGGACATTTTAAATAAATATGGGAAGAGCTTCACTGATGTAGCACAGTTTGGTTTTTGAAAAAACAACTTGTAGTGTCCTTCATCAAAAAAAATACCCTGTGAGGACATATGCCAAGAAACCTTTCTCTTTTTACTGCTCTGAAATGACAGACATAAATGGCTTTTCCTTTAGAAGGGCATCTTGCTGGTAGGTGATATATTAACTAGAGGCATTGGACCAACATCTCAACAATTGTGTTCAGCTGTAACTTAATAAAGCGTTGCTCTCTTAGGGTCAAGTTGGTTCTGACAACAGAGAAGGTTCTGGAAGATAAATGTGCAGAGTGTAATCTTTTGGTAAATTACAGAAGAACCTGACATCCAATTTGACCTCTAGCTGACATTCCATGACCACCCCCTGCCAGCTGCAGTGATTTTTATCTACAGTAGGTTCCAAATAAACCTCTAGGTCTAGTTGGGTGAAAAATGCCTTATTGTACTCAAACACTGAATGAGGTACCCATCTTGCAATTGCAGTATCTGGAAAATAAAAGGATAATTATTATCAATTCCAAAAGGTTTAAAAAAAAAATCAACAATAAATTATATAGTTAACATGTATTTAGGTACCTCCTTGATCAGGACATGCCCCAAGCACAGAGTGCCCACATGGTTCATGTTGCTTTGTGTCGTGAGCAAGGTCCTTTTGGAAAGCCAGAGCTTGTTCTGCATATCTTGGGGAGATTGTGGTGGTCTAAGGTAACTGTGAACTGAAAATAGAACAAGCAAATGTATAAATCTGTCCACAATCTTCCATAGGTTGTTTTCCTTCAGAAATCTAAACAGCAGACTTGTGGAAAAGATGTACTTACTGAAGCTCTCCATGTCTTGTGATAAGAAGTTCTTTGTCAAATACCTTTTAGCTGTTTTCTAATTTGGGTGAACCTAAAGGGATTGCAATCCTGCCCTGCCTACCAAATAAACTGAAATACAGTCAAATGAAATTTTCTCCTTTCTCCCATTAGCTCTGCCAGAAGTTGATGCACAAAATTACTTTTAATGTAGCTGAAAATATGAGTAATGAGATGTGAGGGAGGTTGAAAGAGCATGGAAGTTATTATTATAGTTCACATCTTTTCCCATGCAGGACATTGTAGAAATGAGATGTCTGAGGGTTTATTTTGATGATGCACTCCTTGGCTGTAGAGAATGGAGTGGGTTTAATGCCAGCTTATTTATAGTGTAAGGTAATTGAGACTCACTTGATGCTCCCTCCATTTGTGCACTCAGAAACGGGAGGAAAGGAAGGAGCACTGGGCAAGGGTAACAAATTATTTTCTTCCAGGACATTTTAACAAGTGTGACTGGGCCTGAGCTCCCCGAGGAGCCAGTGCTACTTTACAAGTCCTCAGTAAATAAGTAATTACATAGGAAGGAGGAACAAACTGATATCCTGGAAAACAGTGGTAATTGTTTTCTTTTCATTTCTCCTCCCTTTTTTTTTCACCTCTGTTCCTGCCTTGGAGTTCACAGACTATAAATAAGGTTCATATGGATAGCCTTTTTTTTAAATACCATAGGCTTCTCATTTTTATGTATTCATTTCTCAGCACATTTTGGACACTTTGCTAAGGATGTTTGCAACCTGTAATAGAAGTTATTCCTTCGAGTTCTTTGGCTCTGTTTAACCTAGAAAATGAGTAAGGTTGTAATGCATGTAGCTGAAATACACAAGCTTAGGAATTTACATGCAAATAAACTGAGCTGCTGCTGATGTTGTTATTCAGCTTGCTCCCCTTGTAATAATTGGTTCTTCTGTTCACCTCTCAGATTTTATTTCCAGAGGTTTTAGGCTCAGTTAAATGGCAGGATGTGATAGCATTGCTCTTGGCTTTCACTGGAGTGTATCAATATGATCCCTTGCAAGCCAATAAATAAAAGTTTGTGGCATTAATTAGTCACATCACTCTAATCTTGGTTTTCCCCCTTTTGATCCTCTGCCTGGAAGGGATAAGTAGCTTGAGAAAAAACAAAGTCATGAATTTGTTATTTGTAGATAGCGGTAACACTTGTTAGAATGGTGGTGGGAGGCTGGAGGTGATTTATGAAAGGTGCAAGTGTTCAGTTCTCCAGCAGCAGCTTGGTCACAGGTATTCCAGCCAGATGTGTGCCACAGGAGCGGGCTCCACTCCAACAGGCACACAACAGCTGGAGGGGAACGGAGAGTGGTTCTGAAGGAGCCCGTTAGTAATTACTCAAAGGAAGATTTGTGTTGCAGGGGAGCTTTGCAGTGTCATCAGTTCAGCTCCTGTGGGTGGTGTCAGATCAGGGCATCCACACTGATACAGCTCCTGGCACACAGCAGGCTGGTAAAAATCACTCATCTGTCGCTTCACCTTCCTCTTGATATCTTTAGTTTTGCTTCTTTAGTTTTATGTCCTAGGGTGAGTTAATGTGTTAGTGTTTATAAAGCGCTCCACAGATGAAAAGCCTTACATAGCTGCGTTGTCTAATTATTATTTTTAATTGTTTCCATTTGTATAATTTCAATTAGAATCACTGATGGGCTAGTATAAACTCAATAAGAAGTAGAAAAGGCAGGATTTTTTTTCTTCTTTTTTTTTTTAAGAATGTAGACTTTAGAGAAAACAGGGGAGAGACGGGAGAAGCGGACAGATACTCTTCTGGGTTTCACTTCATCCATATTAACCTCATTGACTGCTTGCTAATTGCAGGAATTTAAATATGCCAATGCCCACATTAAAAAAAAAAAAAAACCCTCTGAGATTCAGTGCTTTTCAGTGGGAAATTGTGGAGCTTGAAAAGGTATTTATCCAGTTTCTGCCATCAGTGGTATTGAAATGCATTTTTTCCCTGGAGTGACTAGTCAGGAAATGAAAATGGGAAGTTCTGAGTCATAGCCCTCTTTGTGGGTGCACATAGCCAGGACCACTGGTGTGCTGGGATTCTGTGCTGTTCACTGAAAACTCCACTGCTTGGAATGGTAAAGGCAGAAAATCTTCCTGCTGCTGAAGGGGGATTTCAATTATCAGAGCTGTAGAGTCAAAGCAGGGAAAGCAAATAAAACAGAACTGATATTTGGAAATTTGTGCATTCCAGTCAGATCTGTGATGTGATGCAATGCACAATTTCTGAAGAGTTTTTAAGTGGTAAAAGCAGTCATTTGACTCAGTATGTGCATTATATCATGGGGCAGACAAGGTCAGCTCTCAGACTGAGGGCTGAGGAAATCTATCAAGTGTCCCTGCCTGCCCTAAAGTTGTTCTGGCTTCCCAGCAGGCCAGCCCAATTGGCCAGGTTAAAGTTCATGGGAAGTGCAGGTCTGGCAGGGGGGAGTTTATGGCCCAGCTTGGGCACCAAGGGGCTTGGTGAGTCAGAGCCACTGCAGTGGGGATGTGACAGCCCAGGGCTGCTCACAAACACCTGAGTAAGATTAGCAGGCAAACTGTGATTTTGTAGAAATTTCTGAAGTAGAAATGTAGAGCTTGCTCAAGGTTTGTTATTTGTTTTTTGTTTTGTTTTTTCCTTAAAGCTTCCTCCACACTGTTTTTTCTGTGTTCCTTAATACCTGAGGACACACAAACATTCACCACGACATTATCTGTGCTATTTTGGAGATCCAGCAAGGTCCCCCAGGCCACATAGCTGATGCAGACAGCTATTGTGCAGAATTACCAAAGTACCCAGTGGCTTCTCTGAGCAGGGTTGTAACATTCTGCTCCAGTTACTCCAAGTGTACGAGGTGCTGGGAAGGGCAGAGCCAGGATTGCTGCAGCTCCGCATATTTAGGAAATAAAGCAACACAGCAGCAGATCAGTCTTCTACTGTTAAACAGCTAACAGTTGTTGGAGCTTGATTGGATTATACCTACAGTTTGATTTGGTGATTTTGTAGTTGTAATTTATTTCTCAGTCCTTGTCTGCCTTATTCCAGTTATAAGGAAGTATATAATAGTTAATGTAATACATTAACATTTATGTATTTTAAGTCATGATATATCTCATTTACTAATCATATTTACTAATTTACTACTACATTTAATAATATAGTGATAGGATAGGGTAGGGGGGAATGGCTTTAAACTGAAAGAGGGCAGATTTAGATTAGGTATTAGGAGGAAATTATTTCCTGTGAGGGTGGTTAGGAACCACAGCAGGTTGCCCAGAGAAGTTGTGGGTGCTGCAGCCCGGGATAGTGGAAGGAATCCCTGCCCAGGGGTGATCTTTAAGTCCATTTCAACCCAAGCCAGTCTGTGGTTCTGTTGAGTGGCCAGACTTGATCCTTCCATCCACACATCTGGTATTCCACAGCAGACCCTGTGTTTCAACAGGTGTGTGATGATGTTTAGAGCTGTTGCATTCTTCAGGTACTCTTGGTTGATCCCATAAATCTCACTCAGCCAAGTGAGGGTTGCTGGGCTCTTGTTCCCCTTGCCCTGCCAGCATCAGCTTTATTCTGTGTTTTATCACAGCAGACTCTGCAGCTGCTGACAGCCAAATGTAGCACAAAACTATTGTGATTAGCCAGACCCAGCTCTATTCTAATAGCAGATAGCTGTAAAACCACTGGGTTATGTATTTTTTATTATTACTATTTCTTTGTAAGAGAGAGGCCAGCAGAGTAGGTCTGTCTCAGGTCCCGGGGACTGTGCCCTGGCAGATTTTTGAAGGGCACACAGCAGTATTGAGTGTTATGAGCTGTAGTATCTTGAAAGGGTGTAGACTTTCTGCTCTCACTTCTGAATACATCGGAAATATTGTGTTACAAAGGGGTAAGATGCCCCTGGAAAGGTGATCAGCAGCACTTCTCACAACTGAATTGTGGCATCTCTCACCACCTGCCGAGGTTTTACTAGTGTGTCTCATTTAAAAAGCAAATTACAGCATGGCACACCATCCTTGCAGATCCTTGGTGCAAGTTATTGAGTCTTTTATAGTCAATAATGCATTCAGGGAAACAATGGTCTTGTTCCAGAGTGCTGGGGAGAAAGGTATTTTATTTAGTAGTGGCTGGTTTCAATTATATTTCAGTTTATAATAAATAGCCTTCATGTGTATGCGTGTGTGTGACTTCTTTTGGGTTTTCTTCACATTTTTCCATAGATCTCTTTTCTGAAGGTACTTTTTCGTGATCTGTTACGGAAGGAATTATGTATTATTCTCTCTGCCTTCTGTTTTATACTTTCTCTGCCCTGCCCAGACAGTAGGAACATCATTTTGTTTTTAACTTTTTTATTGGTGCCATTATTATGCCCCACAGATTTTGAGAGGCTTGCCCTCTTAGTCTCATATTCTGTGCCAGTATAGAAAACAGATGTCACATTTTCCTCTAAATCTGCATCGTGGTTGTCATTTTAATTCTACAGAGCTAATAAAATTGTGCTGCATATTGCTTTTCATTCCCTAAGCAACTTTAAACCACCTCAACTTTAAATGTAAGAATGTAAGTATTTGAGTTGCTGTTTTGTTTTGCCGGCTATGTCAACACCTAGGACATACACAAATAGCCGGGGAATTTTGTCTACTTTTTTTTCAAATAGGCATGTTTTGTGAGTTCAGTGTTATCACTCATCTTTGGGGATCTCAGCACCTGTTTTCACCTCCAGAATTGTAGATCTTGGGAAAAGTGAAGGCCAAGAAAAATGAAATAGTGGGAAAGGGGAAAATATGAACTTGATCCCTTTAACTTACAGCAATTCTGTAGCTCTTTTAAATACTCTTTAGTCTTGCTGGTTTTGATGTCATCGTAAATGCCAGCTGTGCCTTAAAATGTTCATTTCCTAAGCATATTACTTTCAGATAAGTTTCTTTTTTTTTAGTTCTTTTATGTAATGTGTTTAGCTGGTTTTGCCTGAATGTCACTACAGGAGCAAGATGTGCAAATGTGTATTGTGAGATGGCAGCTGCACATGCCAAATGCAAGTCTTCCTCTGGTGTTTCCTCGTTTGGACCTTGCTGATCTCATTTTTATTAAGATCATCTCACTGGAGATTAGTATAAGGGAATTTTTAAAACTCTCTTTATTTTTACCGTTCCGCTTGTTTCCATGGAAATGGGATTTATAGGATTGTCAGGAGTGAGCAGCTGAGAGTGTTCTGTATGTGTAGATCTCATTAGGTGACTCCCAGCTGAGATCTGGGATGGCCTAAGTAAGTAGTAAACCATTTACTGGGGTAAAAATAATAATAATAAAAAAAGACCAATTTAAAGAAAACACTGTATGCATTCTTTTTATCCTCACTGGATGTGATAAGTAAGGAAATGCTTATTTAACTGGTTTTGGGTACATGAGTTGCGTGGACTTGGAACTTTCTTGAGACTGTTTTTCATGATGGTAGCAGTTCTGCACAACAAACACAGTCCATCCCTTTCATAGGATGGACTTTTTAACTGAGCAGTCTCAGGTGGATGTTTGTGGGCAATGAGGGATATATATGTCAGCAAATTGCATTTCTGCAGTTGAGGTTCACTGAATTTTCAAATGTCAGCCTATGTTTGTGTGTGAGAAGTAGCTGACAACTCCATTTCTGAAATTACTTCACTTGCTGAAGCCAGGAAGGTAAACCAGACCTCTGTAGCATGAACCTTATATATTTTGTTCCTCAGTTTGGAATGGAAACCTTCCTTTTTTGCCTTTTGTTATCCTTTAGATAAGGATAAGACTTATCACCACTGTGGATTTACCTTAACAATTGCGTCGTCTTAGCAGATAGTAAAACACAGAATGGCTGAAGTCAACAGGTTTTGTTCCCTGGTTTCCTATTTCGTTATTTTCAGGCACAACTTTCAGTTCTCTGCGTGGAAAGCCAGTGCTTATCCCCATGTGTTTTGCTCAAGAAGTGGTTTGTGTAAAATACTGTGCCCAGGGGTGCCATCGTGTGCCTGATACCTGAATGTGTTCGTGTGAAGTCTGCCACAACCTTCTCTTGTTCAGGGGTGAGCTCAGGTACACTGGTTAGGTATGTGCAGGTGCAGAACCCTTCATTTTTAGAGAATTATCCTTAGAGTAAAGTGCTAAGGTTAAAAGGGAGGGAACTTTCTTATAGGAGCAGATGGTTTCTTCCATAAACTGGTGAGTGAGGTCATGGGCTTAAGCAACTGATGTCCCCCTTTTTTCTTTAAATCAGGTAAAATATCAATAAAGAATCTTGATGTGTGCAGGGTTCTAAAACTGCCATCCCGGGTTACCAAACTGCTGTGGGCTCAGTGCCTCAGTAACTGTTATCTGAGACTGAGAACCCAATATTAATCCGTCAATCAGTGTGACAGCGTGTGGGAGAGGTGTCTTTCACTACATGTGAAGTTTACCTTGATATCAGCTCATTAGGAAGTAGTTTTTTTCAACTGCTTGATATATCTACCCCTATTAATTGGAACAGCTTTCAGTACTGATGTATACTAAAAGGCTCTTGCTGATTTTTTTTTAAAATCTCCAGTGTTTTGGTTTAAAATAAAAAGAAATTGGAATCAATGGAAATAGATTTCAGTATTATATAGCTCATGCAAGCTTAAAGTTACATGATTTGTTCTTAATAGTGTTCTCTGTACAGCTGTTGGATATTAGTGAAGTTTGAAAAGGAAAGGTTGTAAAGTAGTTTGTAGAGGTATAGAAACTGCTGAGACTTTATCTAACTAAAATCCCAGTGTGGATTGTAGCCTAATCTCGTATTTTGTGATGAGTAATCTTGGAATCTTCTCTCCACTGATCTTCCAATTGTTTGTTCTTCTATTTTAATGATTTACTCCTCCTTTATGCTGCATGTAAAATGTAACCTCTTAGCCATGCTGTTTTTTATTCCATTTTTCAACTACAATGTTGAAGTCCTTCCTCCAAACGATGCTTTTAACGCGTCTTTTCCCTAAGTCCTGGAACTCCAGGTGTAAGGATTAGCTTTATGCTGCTGCTTCTGCTTGCATCAGCATTAGCAGAGGTTTTCCTCATTTGAAAGGACTGTAATCAAAAGGTTTTGAAGGTAAAGCAGCACATTGGGATGGGTGAAGTTTGGAGGAGGTCTGAACTGTCAGCTTGTCTAAGCCAGACAACTCCTGCCAGATTTAGTGAGCATCAGGTCAGGGATTTTTGACATTCTTGTCAAACGTCGCCAGTGAGATGCTTTTGTTCATTTGGTTTTAAAGTTTTGCACAACTCAAACTTAAAATTTGATTAAATGAGAGCTGTAGTACGAAATACACCTAAAAGAAGACTAGTGTGTGTTTGATAAATTGTTTGGCTTTTTGTTGACTGCACTGAATTCAACTGCTGCCCTTTCTGATTGTTTTTATCAAATGAAAAATGCAGCTCTCAGGTAAAATTGAAAGCAGGTTGAATTTCATGCAGGGAGACTGTGTCCATGCCACAGACTGTCACAGAGTGAGTTCTGTCAGACTTTCCAGTCACTGGAAGTGACGTTTTGGGGTGGTGCAAGTCACCTTGCTTCCATTCAGTGTCTAGGGCTGGTACCTAAGAGCACATTGTGTATTTGTAACCATACCTTGTCCCCATGGCCCAGTGCAATGGCTACATTGAGATGTTCAATGTTAACCTTTTCCCAAATGTTTTATATGTATGATGTTTACACTGCTGCTTCTATTAAACATTTTTGCAGATTTTAAACATTTTTCTTGCCCAAAGGTAAATTCCTCTGCAATGGGAGATGTCAGCAGGCTATCCGGGAGCACAGTGAAAAGGCACAAAGCATGAGAGATCTGCTTTGAATAAACTAAAGCCCTGTCCATGTTTGATCAATCCGTTTTGTTTTATTCTTTGAAACCACTTAGTGAAGTGCTGAGCCTTTCCTTTCCCACAGAAGTAATAGATTTATACTATTAACTGCATGGTTAACAGCTAACTTTAGGGCTTTAATTTCTTAGTTCAAATTGAGATATTGATTCAGAGTGAATATATAAATATTTCTAAAGAGAATCCCCTGGTAAGAGGAGGATATTTTGGATATTTTTTTTTCTTCCTTAATGATTTTAAGAGACATTAGCATGTTGAGGCTTTTATTTTAAGCTGGCCTATGCCAGTTTGGAAAGCTCTTCCATATTTTAAAAACAAGATTGTTTTTTAAAACAACTGACTTCTCTTTAATTCTGTTTGGTGTGGTGGAGAGTAGTTTGGTGGGTTTTTGGTTCTTTTTTCTTTTTGAGACCTCTCTGGACATACAGCATATCTGCCTTTAAATGTGACTTTAATGTTGGCTGGTTTTGGTTCTTGGGGGTTTGTTTGTTTTTTTTTTCCTGCTGCTTCTACCCCACTGGATCAGTACATACGAAAACCAGGCTAAAACTTCTGGTGGGACACAATATTTTTGTATACAGAACTAAAAATAGTTCTGTGTTTTGATAAAAAAATATCTCTCTGGTGCTACATTGATATTGTGACTGCTCAGCAGAAAACTGATTGTTATATTGAAGCTATTTTCGGGATGTTGGTAATCTTTTGGAGTAGTGGATTATATAATAAGCATCTGGTGAGCCTTTGATATAAAGTATATGAAGACATATAAATATAAAATATAAACATGGCCTGTATTTCCTTCTTTGCTAGGCCCCAGTAATTTTTTAATGTTTTATTTAATAGAAATTTATTGTGAAGTTTCTGAAATCAAACTTGTGTGGTGTTCTGTAGTTGTCTTCTTTTAACTACTGCTTTTCCACTGAACTTGAAATAATTATTCCTAATTAAGCCATAGGTGGGTATACATGGGGCACACGTATGTGTGTATGCATAATACATATTTTTCCTGGTTTCCCAACACTTTTATTTTCTTTCCAGTGGGATGCCATAACTGAGATGGACGAGCACAACCGTCCCATTCACACTTACCAGGTGTGCAACGTGATGGAGCCCAACCAGAACAACTGGCTGCAAACCAACTGGGTCTCCCGCGACGCCGCGCAGAAGATCTACGTGGAGATGAAGTTCACCCTGAGGGACTGCAACAGCATCCCCTGGGTGCTGGGCACCTGCAAGGAGACCTTCAACCTCTACTACGTGGAGTCAGACGAGCCTCATGGGGTGAAGTTCAAGCCGAGCCAGTACACTAAAATCGACACCATCGCGGCCGACGAGAGCTTCACCCAGATGGACCTGGGCGACCGCATCCTCAAGCTCAACACGGAGGTCCGTGAGGTGGGGCCCATCAACAAGAAGGGGTTTTATCTCGCCTTCCAGGACATCGGGGCGTGCATTGCTCTGGTGTCGGTGCGTGTCTATTACAAGAAGTGCCCTTTCACGGTCCGTAACCTGGCCGTGTTTCCTGACACCATTCCCAGGGTGGATTCTTCCTCGCTGGTGGAAGTGCGGGGCTCCTGCGTGAAGAGCGCTGAGGAGCGGGACACCCCAAAATTGTATTGTGGGGCGGATGGGGATTGGCTGGTGCCTCTGGGACGATGCATCTGCAGTGTGGGGTATGAAGAACTGGAAGGCTCCTGCCACGGTAAGAAAACATGGTTCGATTTTTCTTTTTTAAAAATAAATTTCGAGATAAGTCATATGCTGTCATATTCTCTTCCACTGTCCATAATAGTTTCAAAATGACTTGAGAATAAGGTGCTTTTTTTCTGTAGTAATGGTTGTGAACAATGATATCTCAGTGGCTGCTGAGGCTGTCTGCTGTGATTCAATATTGGCTTTGTAGCAAAAAGGGGGGGAGAGAGTCTGTACCCATCCGTTACAAAAATGACTCTGCTGTATTTTGCTCAAGAATTCCTCAGATTGGATGGCGTTAGGCAAGCTGTACAGCAGCCTTGGATAATGGAGAGCATTAAAAGCACTATGCACTTTAATCAGAACATGAAATTCACTTTGTTGTCTGATCTCGCTGGCGTTAATTATCAAAATACACTCATTGCAAAGATACAATGTTGACAATGTCATTATTGGAAGCCAGCATGATTCTGTACATAAGGTCAAAAGGTTTCTCTCTTAATGGGATAAGGATTTTCTCTGAAACTTTAATGCTGAATGAATTCCTGTCCATTATGCAAGTGAGTCATATGCTAGATCTGTACATGAGCAATATAGCCAGCAGCCAAAGTCCACCAGAAATGTTTTCTGCAGTACATTGACTGTTATGCCCATTCAATTGGACATCTGATCTGCTGAACAGGACCTTCAAAGTGAAATGGAGTACCCAAAGCCACGAGTTTTTGTGTATTCTTACCTATTTGCCTCAAGAATTACACATTACAACTTTATAGAGAATTCTAATCTAATTGAGCTTCCACATGTTTTGAAATAACTTTCATAGGTTGATGTCCATTTAATCTTCTACAGTGAATCTAAATATTTGTGCTATTTTTCCCCTGACAGTTTTTCAGAGTCCATTTGTCTTGCATTGCTTTGTGAATGTCATGCCCAAGGCAAGCCCAACTGCATGAGATGCTTTTGTAACTAAAGAGCACAATTCAATTCTGGTAGTTCCCACTCTGCAGCGTGTAACCCATGAGGGAAGGGTTCCTGTTCAGGGTGGCCCTGTTTGTGCCAGAGCTGGTGGTGAAGGTGCATGTTTGGGCAGCTGGGAAAGCATTTGTTCAATGGGGTTTTTTTCAGTGTGGCTGTTGAGTGTTGTGAACTGAACCATGATGTGTGTTGATGGACACCTTTCAGACACCCATAATGTTCTGAGACTTTGCTTCTTGGCTAAGACATGAATAACAAATTCAGAGTTTAAAAGAGTTGTTGCTTGTTAGTTAATCGTGAGCAAACTTTTTAATACCCAGGAAATAAAAATATACCTGAATATTGCTAACTCTCTGAGGGGAAAATTTTCAAGATTTACACTGAGCTGCTTTCTGGAGAAGCAGAGATCTGGAGACTAGTGGGGGGAAAGTAGAAGTCAGTCCTACTTAGCCAGATAGGAGCTGATATATATTTATAAAATTCTCATGTCTTTTGGGTTCTTCCCACAAAGCCCTTTTGTCCCTCCCATTCCCCTGCTGGAGTTGCAAATCTGAGTCTTGAAAGTATTTTGCACCATTTTGTCAGTGCTTTGTGCAGGCATGATCTCTGACGTTCTCAGGAGAGAACCATTTCTCTCTTCTGCATGAAAATAAGTCAAAATAATAATTTTGTGTTTTGAAGTCTGTTCTGACAAATAATTGGGTGGTGGGAAGTACTTACTAATAGTTGAAGATATTTTGCCTACTGAGAAATTATGTCAAACTTTTTATATCTCAGCCTGTGGCTCATTGGGGAATAAGCACTTATGGCAAATGGGGCTTCTCTGTCACAGAATTTAAAGAATAAAGTTCTATTTTGTTATTTGTGGAGCTACAGGATCTCTAGTCACAAAACACTAAGTGGCATTAGGAAGGATATTTTGCCTTTGTCGTTGCTCATCCTTTTGCAAAGCAGCAAGAATGGGAATAAAAACAGTCTTTGATCAGTTTTACTACTGCTGTTAAAAATCACAGGTTATTTGCAGCTGCCTAAATTTCATTTACTTGCTTTCCTAACTGTCAACATTTCAATTATTTCAATATATGTCAGATTTATGCATCTCTCTGTGTGTGGATCTCTCAGAATTCCCTATCCATTGTATTTTCTTTTAAAATCATCATTTCAGAGCCAAAGTGAAATTAATTCCCACCTGGATTATAATATCCATACCTATTAAATATATACTCAAGTATCTCTCGTTGGCTCAGAGACATTCAGTAAGAAATTTTTCACTAATTTGGGACTGTCTTCCTTTTCTGAAGTCAGTGGGGGGGAAAAGTGGCATTGACTGCAAGAGATTTCAAGTTATTAGTGTGTTCTGTACATTTTTAATGGGATTACCTGGAATATACCAACCCTCTCTAAATTTATCACGTAAGCAATCTCTCAGTCTTTGATTTTAATCAACTTTTCAAGATTTCCCCCTCAAAATCCTGAAATAGCAGCGTCATTCACATATTCTTCTGTTTCTTTAGGCATAATGAATAAATTAGAAGCAGTAATTTGGCAAAGCTGGTCAGCAGTGGCTCTGGTATGAACTAGTGGCTTTGCTAATTCATTGACACCAGCCCCATTACCAAGTTGCAGCCTAGAAGGAGAAAATACTGCACAGGATTCTGGTAAACAACAATTAAAAGTGGCATGTTCAAGACTCTGTGTTCTCTGAATGTCAGCCCAAGATACGAGCTGTGCTAAATTTAACAAATGTATAATATATACCAGTCATATCAGGACTTTGTGGTGGGGTTTTTTTACATAGGAACAAACAATCATGACAAGGAACCTTTTAAAAACTTAAATCATAACGGTTCAGTTCTGTTTGGGCATGATATGGAAATAATTGGATGACTGTTAACTGAAGTTTGACTTTTTAATGATTTACCAAAAGTTATCTGAATTACTCAAGGTTAGGAATTAATTGCAAAGAAGAATTCAATTATACATGGCAAATACTAATTATTATAGTAAATTCAGATTTTCCTTTAGTCCTGACCAATCAAACACAGTGCAAAAGTGTTTTTCACCAGCCATTAAAAGCTGATGCTTCTTGAGGAATATTCTTAGGAAGCTGCCTCTTCCAAAGTGGAGCATATTTTGTATAGTTGAAGCCATGCTAAGTGTTAAAAATGTAAAACAACAGGCACTGACAGACTCACCTTGTTTATTTTAATTGAGACAAATAGAGTAAGAAGTGAAAATGTAAAATTCAAATTCTCTGACCTTGAGTTGACTGAACAACACTTCCCAGGGATACTAATGCCTGAACACATGGAGTTTTTAACTGAACAAACACTTCTGTCCATTATTCATCACTTGAATTTGTGGTAATGTTTCAGTGCTAGGATTTCTGCTTTGGCAGGAGATCTTCATGTTCTTCAGCCCTTCCATCTGATCCAGTGGGAAACTGCTCTCATTTTTCAAGCATTAACTAATCCACTCATATATTTACCTGTAGTGAGGCTTTGTTATTGGGAAACCAAGCAGTTCATGTTACAGTCATGCTTTAGTTACCTGTGTGCTGGCTTCAAAACAGGAAAAGGGGGAATAAAGTACTTTGGTACCACAAGTTTCAGAGTTACAGTATCACGTAAAGTTCCTTTTGGGGTTTTCCTCCATGTGTTTATCTGCTCGTGAGGTCTAATCCTTACCAGGCACTGAAGGAAGCATCTTTAAAGGAAAAGCATAGAAAGGTTTTTTGACTATAAAAAAGGGGCAAAATGAGATTAAATAGAAATTTTTTTTGATGGCTACAAATTGTTTTTAAGGGAAAACTTTTCCACCAGTGTCCTTCCTGCGGCAGAGCTGGGGATGTTCACATGTGCCGGAGTAGATCCCTAAGGTACAGGGATGTAAATTTAAATTTCAAATTTCATGTAAATGAAATGTAAATTTCAATGTAAAATTTCAAATTTCTGTTTCCTGTCAGCCAGAGACAGGAGTTTGTCAAAGAGGCTGAAATGAGTGGAGGACTAAGAGGATCCACAGACTTTTGTCTCTGTTGCAGAATGAGGCAATCACAATCCTCTCTGCTTTGATCTCTTGTGGAGATAATTTAAATAGTTGACTTTTAATTATTTTTTATAGTATCTGACTTATTGGTCAATTTAAAAAAATTAAATAATTGCATTAATTTTTTTTTTCAAGTAAACAGCCATATGTTTAATGAAATTTTTAACGGTTTCTTAACTTTGTAACTTCTTTGAAAGGGCTTTACCCTTTTTTCCTGTGCTTATGCAATGATGGTTTATTTTACATAATTTATGTGAGTCTGCAGAGCTTTAGATTTCATCATTTCAATGGTAGTACTTGAAACTTCTGTGATTATTGGTGATACATATTTTTCACTGAAAAACCTCCTCTTTAGCCTGTGTAGGGCTGCATGACATCTCTGAAACTCAACACAAATTTTAACTTCCAGCTCTGAATATACATCAAGTTGAATTGTGATTTTTTCAATCCAGATTCAGTTCTTAGGTGGAGCTGCTGAATGGATGTTTTTAGTACAATGCAAGAACAAGGACAGGGATAAAAAGAAGTTGTGGATAATAGCAAATCTGTAGGTAAGAGTATAGAAAAGTAATTGACAATGACCTGTTCAAAGCTTCTGAATATATTTAACCACTAGCTGCTGGCATATGGAAAAACTCTGAACTCAGGGCCTGTACATTTTAGAAAAAAAAAGTATTTACAGTAGGTGAAATTTTAAATTACTCTCTGTTCTGAAGGGACATTGTAGATGCTACTGGCAGCACTTTTATGTTCCTATATCCTGGTTTTTATTTCTAAATGGCAGGTCATGTGCCAAGCTATTTCAGGCTGTATCTCTCTTTCATTTGTACTTTCTCCACTTGCACAATGAAAACCATTTTGTCCTTAAGGCTTGCAATTAGTGTGAATTAAAAATAACATTGTTGCCTGGCTGAAATAGGAGGTAAATGAGGGATGGTGAACTGTGGCATGGATGGGATATTACTTACTGTCAAAAGGATGAATTTTTAGTGATTTGTATCAATCTAGAGAGGTCTGACTTGACTGTATTCAGAAATTTCAGCTTTTTTTCAACCCTTTTAGGTTGTTTTGATGGCTGTCTCTGGTTTGGGGTTGATTTGTTGTGCTTTCATTTGTTTGGCTTTTTTTTTTTAATTGTAGCTTTTTTGTGTCTTCTTTTCAGAGCCTTAAAAATGTGGATATTTAAGTTAGTTACTTATTTTGATTTTTTTGGGGGAGGTGGAGTGGTCTTTTGGTTTGGGTTTTTTTTTAGTGCAACAAAGTGGTAGGAATTAAATAAGTAACTAAGGGCACCTGTTTTCAATGTCTGCCTGAGTTAACATCTAGAAAAATCTCAGTGCTGTATAAACTCACATTGTAGCTCACAGACAATCATTTTTACTTAATCATCTGTGTATTGTTCAGCTGGATAAATTGTAACACAAAAAGTCTGATAAAACAGCTGAACAGGGATGCTGTTTCAGAAGTAAGGATTTAAAGGACAAAAAAAACCCTTTACATTTGAGTTTACATAGTAAGGAAACTCCAGTGATGGTAAATGAACAAAAAGTTGTTTGCACATTCTTGTTGTGTCGTACTTGCATTATTTTGAGCAAATAAAGGACCTCACAATAGCCACTGTAACCAAGTTTCCAGAATATTTCTCTGTAAAAATTCAAATCAAAGCCTTGCTTTTGTAACTGCACCTAAATAAATTATGCATAAATAGGAAACTTATTGTTTGCAACCTGAATTAATGTTGGAAATGGCTGTTTTTCATTCTGATGCTGAAATGTGCATTGAGTAGAAACCTGCCCTGGTAGCAGAACAAGGAAGCCAGCTGAGGTTAAATAGCGAGTTTTCAAACCGAAAACTTCAATATTTTCTGTTTGTACACACAGACGTGAAACTTCAGCAACAAAAGCATGCTGATAACTCAAGTGTGTCTTGCCTCAGGTTTTGTGTTAGTGAATATTGCTGGATATTGATCCTACCAGCCGTCCTTGATAAACAGTAGACAAAAATTGTCCAAGGGACTGCAGGGATTGATTTTGCTGTTGTTGTGTGACTCGGTAACAGAGTTGCATGATTTGACATTAGCAGCAGCCCTCAGTAAATTAGTTACTTGCTCTGGCTCTGCTGAATGAAGTGCACTGCAGTGATGGCCACGTGGAAAAATTGTGATACTAATAGGAACAAGCAGTTTTAACTTTTACAGAAAATATAAATACGAGTGTATCTGTAGATACATTCAGCTGTATACAGACTAAGTACATTGTAAAACTGTTTGTTATTTTTTCACTTGAAGTTTCTCCTGTGTTGCTAAAAAGCAGAAGACTGACAGCTTGGCTGCTGTGGTGTGGCAGGAAGGCAAGAAAGAATGCACTGACTCTGTGTTATTGTCCTGTGTCCCTCACTGTCACAGGATTTGTCCTCAAAGTGTGTGGCACGTCCTAGAGACACTGTCAGAAACTGTGCCCTCCATTCTTGGGTAATGCAGCTTTTCCTTGCTGGCCTTTTTTTTTTTTCCCCTTCTTCTTCTGGGAGTCAGTAGCTGAAACATTTCAGCTCAAACATTTCACGTTAATTTGCCTTGGAAAAGTTCATTGCACTTTACACACCATCAGCCTCCACTGTTTCAACAATCAGATCTATTGGATGGGGGCGAGTTTGGTTTGACTGAAAGCCTTGGCCCTGCTGTATTTGGTGAATGTAAAATTTCAGCGTTGGCTGCTTGCATCTTCCTGCAGCTGAGGAGGTTTTCCTGCAGCTGGAAGAGAAGTGTGGTGGGTTTGTTTGTTTTTTTTTTTATGGCTGACTTTGTCCTCAGCACGTGGGTTTCCTCAGTGTGCTGAAAATGTACATCTTTCTGGGTTTGGAAAGAGGTCTTGTGTGACCAACAAATGGGGGAGAGTAAAACAATAATGCTTCACTTACAAAGCCCTGATAACACTTGTGGAATACAAAATGCCTTGTGCTACTCGTGGAATTTGTTAAAAGCTGTGAAAGAGAAATCCTTTGTGAGGAAGCTGTGACAAACCTTGGCCACCAATATACAAACTGTGCACAGCACAATTGTGTTTTGAGGATTTCCATTGCCATTTCTTATAGTAGAATAACAGTTCTGGCCTAATAAGGGCTTGATGTATTTGTCTTTGAAAATTCAGTTTCTGGAATTGTTATTCCTGTTGGAGCTCTGAAAAATAAATATAAGCTAAGAGAAAAAGTTTTAGTCATAGTGCTCAGTGAAAGTTTCCAAGTTTTCACACTAGAGTAGATTGTGGATTTTTTCAATAATGATGAGAAATTGGACTCAAATTGTATATGTAATGTATGAATATATGTAATTCTAATTATATAATATATATTACAGATTATAATATATGTGATATAATGGCTCAGAAATTCTCAAAATATAGGAATTAGATTTTTTCTTTTTGTTGATTTTTTTCCCCTAGGCTTCTGAGCAAAAGCACTTAAATTTATGCTTTGAAATAATTGAAACATTTTAGAATATTGTAATGATTTCAATATAGATTATGTCCCCTTCGAGAACTCATAAAGTGGAGGTCCAAAATCTGAAGATAATCACCAGTACTTCCTCTGAGGCAGGTTATTAATCAGTAACACGTTCACAAATAAACCATAAAGCATGTTCTGTAATGAAACTGTTCCCATAGAGGTTTTAGCATCATTTTATTCAGTCAATTATTAAAGCATTTGTGCTGAGAAATATAATTTCAAAAGTGATCAATAAGAGGTTTTCTCTGGCGTGGCGTGGCTGAGGAATCACAAGCAGGAGTGAATGCACAGAAAGATTTCTGAGGAGGTTTGTCTTGAATACAAAAGAACTTGTGTGGGTGTTTGAAAACTTGAACTACGTTTGCTTTTTGCTAGTCTCAGTAATAATGCAAATGAGACAGAATTTCCTTTAGCCAGCACGCTTTGCCTTCCCTTCCTAAACCTTAAAGTGGAGAATAATATAAAAAAAAAAAATTAGTATCAGTTGTCTTAGAAAAACTTACGTGGACTATTAGGTCATTCTGTGTCACAGAATAATAACTTAGATTTTAAGGGCCGTGGTATTCAAAAGGTTCTCAGAATCTGCACCAACTAAAATTTGTGTCGTGTGAGAGGTTTTATTTGGGCAAAGCAGTTTGGCGGCTACTCACGATCTTAAGTTCTTGCTAAGTGGGAAAAACACCCAAAAAATTGGATGGCAAAGACAGTATTGTTAATGGCAAAATTTGACTGACAGTTTTCTATTAGAGGAAAGGGAAAGGAAGAAAAACTCCTGGAAGGGGAAGGGGAGGGACCACTTGGAGACTTTTCCATCCTCAAGTCTTGAGGATGGCTTGGCTTTGGAGCTGCTCTGCTGTTGCAAGACTCTTGCAGGGCTCTTGGCAGGAAGGGAGGATCAGTAACTGGAACTCCAAAATGTCAATTACCCTAGCTTTGGGTGCCAAACTCTGAGAAGGAAACTAGATCTGAATTAACGATGATTTACTGTTTGACATGTCTCACAGTCCCATAGTGTTTCAGTAGATGTGCTGAAAGTTCTCTCTTGAAGGGTTTTGTGGGAATTTTTTTTGTTTGGATTAGCTTCCAGCCCTCTTAATTTTACCTTCAGGAGTCCCAGCAGATCCCAGGAGAATATTCTGCTGGGAAGAACCTCGAGTTTAACTGAGGTTGCTGACCTGGAGATGGTGGCCTATTGAGCAGGCATTTCTATGGATCCTTCTGTCCTGCAGAGTAAATATCCCAGCGAGGAAAGGTGATCCTTGGGCACCAACCTGCTGCAGTGAGCTTGTGCTGTTCTAGCCGTGTATCTGGGGATGTGTGTGCTAACAGCAGCATAAATTATGTAAAACAGGCCTGGTACCTACCAGGGAAACATCTAACACAGTCAAGGACTGCACTTGAAATGTCTCTCTTTAAAGCAAAGTTGCTTCAAAGGGATACTGATCAAAGCATGAATAAATTCCCAAAGGACATGGAAATGTATGCATAGAGAGATTATACTCCAAATGCTAACAGTGAATGTTTAGTTATTTGGTATCTGGCTATTATATAATAATCGTTGTGGATGTGAAATGTCTTAATTTTGCTGTGACAGCTTGACTGTATTCCCAGATGTTAAATATTTCAAAGCTTATCTTACATATATTCATAAACAAGATGAAAGTGTTAATTCTAATTAAAATGATGCACAGTTCAGAGGCAGCCCTAATAAAGTCCCTGTGGAACAGTGGATTTAATATAGCAGTCTATCTTTTATGCAGAATCAAAATGTAGATTTCAATTTTACTGTAAACCAATCTTCGAGCAGAAACTGAGCCATCAAGATGGAAGAACTGAGAAATCGTATTAAAGAGTTATTTCAATATGTGCAGATTTTTACATACCAGTATCTGTGTGTAATGCTAATTCAGAAAGAAATTGAGGGAGGCAACAACCCTTCCCAAATTTTAATGAATATTTCAGTGTGCTGAAGTACATATTTCACTTGGTGAATATTTATAGGTCATGCTTTTGGTAATATTCCTCATCATGTATTCCTGTTGCAATTTTTCTTGCAATTATTTTTAATCAATATTTGAGAAACCACCATTTTTAAATGTCATTTAATAATTACTCACATGTATGTTCAAGATGCAAAATGTATCAAGGTGAGGATAGTGAGAACTTAAGTGTGGCATCGTTGGGAGGTGAGAGAATGGAATAAAAGCTGTAAAAATATTTTCTTTAAGGCAGAATAAATTTTCCACCATATTTAACGGCAAAAATTAAAGAAGGTAAAAAAGTCAGGAGGTGGGAAAGACCCTGGGGAGAGTCCAAGGGGAATGCCTGGAGAACAGGGTTGGTTTGTAGCATTTAGGATACCAGGAAAGGCAAATCCCAGATTATGAGGAAATGTACATTTTTCTTTTCAAGATCTGAATAGGGATTCTTTGACATGCAGTAAATTAATAATACATTTAATTACTTCTGTGTATATTTTTTCTTTGTGAACTAGGAAATATTACCATTTTGCCTACTTATCTCAATTGTGTGATATTATATACCCAGTCACTGCAATTAGCAGATCATGTTAAACCCTGTTAGTAAGAGAAATTCTGTGAAGGAATTTCATTTTGCAAAAAGTCTTTTTCAATTCTTAATAAAGACCCGAATTTCCTTCAGAAGAAAGTTCTGGAGGAAAATCTAGATTGATCAGATTTTTTCTTCCTTCTATATTTTTTCCTTATGAAACATTAAGTAAACTGATAGAGGAAAAAAAAATTCTTAGTGCAGTATAGAAAATTCAAAACGCCATTTTAAGAGGCTTTGGATATATTGGATTTTTTTTTTCTTTGCTGCAGTTGCAGAAAAGTTTTAGCTTTGGTCAGAAAATCAGATTCTAATCACAAGGAATTGGCATTTGGGGTTTGAGGCGTTCATGTTTGGTTTTTGTGGGTTTTTTCCTTTAAGTATTTCACTTATATTGTTTTAGGTTGTTTGGGTTGCATTGTTTTTTTAACTTGATCAGGTCAATAAAAGTTTGAAATCAAATTTCACATTTGAAACTTTTTAATAATTTATGAAAATCCAAATATTTAGTGGAGAGTCCCCAAATAAACTCCAATGTTTAACTGAAAACCACCTAAACAGTTGTAGGAGAAGATGATAAAGTCTGTATATATTGTTAATATCCCATAGGAAATGGCCACCACATTGACAAAATCCCAATACAGAGATTTTTTCAGTGCTTTGCACTGGTGGATGTTTCTGAATGGCTCCTTGTCAGTCTGTGGGGAGCTGGCTGTGCTTCTGCTGAACTTCCTTAGATTTTTCCCTTTGATCAGTGGCTCAGATTAGCTGGGAAAAAGTAATTTTCACCCTTCTTTTCTGTGCAACTGATGTGTTTAACTGTTTATTACCTGTTGTGTCCCAACCTGTTTATAGCCACCACCAAATTTTGCAATCATGTCTGGTCAGCTGGCATCACCAATTTTAGAATTAAAAATGCAAGAAGAGGCAAGAAATCATTATCAATCAGGATTAATCTGATGGCAGGAGTGAGGTGGTACGGGGCCATATGAAACAAATGATGCATTTCTCTCAAGTTAGACGTGATAAATGCTGATTTGTGCTCATGGAAACACTACACACTAAACTCAGAATTTTCAATATCAAGCCCTTTAATCATTAGTAGCTCTGGGTTCTGATCCTGATGGGACATCTTAAATTAATTTGGAGTTGAGGTCATGGTGCAGTTTTGGGATAGTGAGTGAAAGGTCTGTAGTTTCCAAATGAAGATAGTGGCTAATTTCCATTAAGGTCATGCAAATCAGAAATAAGTCAGTGTTTGGCTAAGTAATTGTTAACACATCAGGAAAACAATCTAGTAATCACCTTTATAGCTCCATAATCCTCCACTATTGTGATTTATTACTTATGCAGCACTTCTCCATAGAGTTTGTTGGGTGCTTTGTTTCAGGGTTTTGTTTGTTGGTTTGTTTCTTAAGTATGAATGTGCAATATATGAGGCAAAGTCGCCAGGAAAATCTACTCTGAGTTCAGGTTGTTTTATGCCACGGATTTGACACATGCAGATGGATTATTGTGGCATTTTTAAACTTAGAAATAACTTTGTGAGGCATTTAAATCTAAAAATGCCCTAACACAGTCTCCTGTGAGGAGAGAAATCTTTCCCAAACTGAATTTCTTCTCTAAGGGAGGAAGTGGCCCGACTAAATGAGAATAAGTTTTACAGCAACCCACTTGTGCTCAACATAGCTGTTGAAAGAGAAGTAATGACAATATAAATGTGAAAATCTGCAAGTAATTTTCAGATTGCTCTCTGTGGACATAATTTTGTTGTTTTAGGTGGCATGCTATTCACCCTGGCCTATGGAGAGAAGTAAGCTTTTCTTTTAAACTGTAAAATAAAAATGTGAGCAAGCTGTTCATGGGTAAAATGATATGATTTCATAAAATACATTGCCTAGTCTAATGATCCCAAACTAACCTCGTCACTTTAAAAGGCAGCCTTGAGATTGCTCTTATCCCACAAGTGTTGAATTGGAATAAATTTCCATGTGGCAGTATTGTAAGGGAAAAAGATCCACAGATGAAATACTGTTTGATATCTTACCGGTCTTGTACCAGTGCTTAAATTCTCTTAGATTGTCAACATATTTTTGAAACATTTTCCAGTCTTCTCACCTCTTTTTACTGGTGCTGCAGTGTCCAAGCAAGGATTCCTAGATGTGGGTAAAGAGCCTTTTGCCTATATCTAGGAACTACTGCATTTTAAATGTCTTGTGAAAGCTGCAGTTTCGTGATTAGAAAGAAGCATTTTATCCAAAATATGAAAGCTGTCATTTCAAAATACTCGAATTTTCAAAGGGTTTTTTTGTTTGTTTATTGGTTGGTTTTGGTTTATTTTTTTCGCTGAAGTAGCATCCAGTCTTCTTAGCAATAAAAGTGATTTAATTTGTAAGAAATAACAAGCAATGGTGGAATCCAGTGGGCAGTAATATTTACAGCTAGTTAGAAAAGGAATTGTATGATAAAAGATTTTCCTTCAAGAGAAAGCTGTAAAACTTATCATGGTTTCTGATTTATGGACTTTCCTACACTTCAGGAATAAATTAGGTAAACGTGAAAGAACTGAAGGCTCAGTGGCTATAAAACAACCTATTGATTTTTGACTGAATCTCTGTCTTCAGTAGTTTTTACAGTTGCCTGCATCCGGAAGAGCCCACAGTGTAGCTACTAGGGAAGCAATTTAAGTAATTGGTGTTTGATTGGCCCTTTATGCCTACACCCTGTCCCTCTTTACCTAAGTGTTAATAGTAGCAGCAGAGCAATTTAACCTGAAAATCAAGGACGAGGGCACAATAAAACTCTTGTGCTAATGTAGAAGTGAGTGGCACTAATAGTAAAGATACTCAAGTAGTCTTTGTCTTTTTGCTTTAACTTTGAGAGCATCAGCACTTTTACTTTTCCAGGTAGATTCTCCTGGGTCTTTCTGCAGCTACTTCGTTTTCCCTTTCTGAAGGGACTGAGATTGTGCTTTCTGGTTGCCTTTTGTGGGGTTTATTTGTTTGTTGAGGGGTTATTTTGTTTATCAAGAGGACTTCAGCAGAGGTACAAACCATGGGCATACTGAGGAGCAAATGGTTATGTTGGCTGTCATTCTTGAGAAAAGTCCATGATAAAAGCTATTGCTATAATAACAATAACGTAGCTCTTTTTCTCAAAAAGGAGTTGTGCCTGAGAGAATTGCATGATCTCAATTCTACTGTGAGCAATTAACTGTGGCAGGTATCTTGAAAAAGGGATAACTTGAAAGAAACCTTCAGGTTTTTTTTCCTCATTAGACTTCTGTGCCTAGTGACAGTGGGAAATTGCAATGAATCCTTAAAAATATTTTAAAATATCTGTAGACTGTGCAGTTTGAATATATTTAGCATAATGGAGGTCAGTGCTGTTGTTTTGAGCTTTACCATCTTAGTAATTTTACTTAATACCCTGTTCAAATCATCAGCTTAAAAAATATTACTGTTTAACCTTTGCCACATGTCTTAAAGTAGTTTTTATTTGGTCTGAAATGTTACTAGACTGCTGTGCTCTGGCCTTCTTGGAGCATTCATTCTGCATCCAGACTGTGCTGTAGCAGGGTGGAAAGGGGGCAAAACTGTTTCTTTACATGTGGAAAACAGGTTGTGAGTGTATTTGAGAACTGTTTTGGCTTCCCTGCAGAACTACAGCAGGCGTATTTGTGAGATTTAAAAAGAGGGGCAAATGAGTGAATGTATTTTATTTATCGGCAGCATCCCTGAGATATTTCCCTCTTTACATTTAAATACTGTCAGGACGTTGCGTTTCAAAACATAATAATTCCCCCTGGAGAGTGCTGTGGCAGAGCTTGCTGTAGTCAGTGCTCATCCTGCATTTGCCAAGGAGTGTTTATCTCTCTCTTCTCCCTCAGGTTGTGATGCTCCTCTTCTGAGGGGCTGTCTGCTGGTCAGTGAATTCCTCATTCTTTCAGAACAGCCATTTGCATATCAAAGGCCCGACAGGAGTAAACACACTTTATACTTCCATCTGTCATTCCCTTCCCATTGAGACTCAAAATGAGAACAGTGTAGCAAGCAAGAGGTTTATATTTTGTTGTTGTTGTTCTTTAATTCTATACCATTTTGCTTTGAAATATGAAGGGTGCCTGGATACAGTTTTCCATAGCTGTGTTTCTTTCTGTTAAGGTCTCTTAACTGAAGCTACCCTAAAAATAAAATCAGTACCCTTTGGAAAAGTGGCACTTCTGAGGCAAAAAAAAAAAAAAAAAAGAACCTTTGTTCTTCATTTCTTAGCTCTGCATTTTCTAATATTTAAAAAGGAGCAAAAGAAATAATCTCAGAATATCTTCAGTCTTTGTCCGGTAATAAACTTGAATACTACACATCTTAATCTTCTTGCAAATTAAATATTGTTAATATTGTTTTCTTAAGAAGGCATATTTTTTTCTATGTCTATGGGAAATGAGATCAGGTTTTGTTTTCCTTTCTCACTTCTCTTGCACTGGTCCCCAGTAGAAATTTTTCTTTGTAATTTCAAGGAATGAACTTGTTCATAAAGCAGGATTAGGGCTGTGTCAGAGGTTACCAGCAGTGATCAAAGTGCCATTATTCTGGGTGTGTGCATTCAAGTTTATTTTGAAACCTGAGCTCATTCATTTAGGGGAAGTTGAGGTGAGCCTCCAGCTCACATCTCTGCCCAGCCCAAGCAAGCCTGGTGCTAGCAGGGTGTCACTGGTGTGAGGAGCAGCTGGATGAGCATCCCAAGGGAACAACAGTTCCTCTACTTACTGACCCCTTCTGGGATGGTCTCCACAGGCTCAGCAGGGAAAACGCTGTTGGGACTCTGCTCTCTCCCATCCCAGCCTGTGCTTCCATTGAAGCAACAGATCTCCCCCTTCAGTTTGCACCGTGGAATTTTCAGAATGAAAAATCCAGATTCAGTGCTGAGTTTTCCAGTCTCTTTTCCCTTTTCATCGTTTCTGAAGCTCTGCTGCTGTTCAGCACTTGACAGGAGTTCATTGTGCGAGACCAAAGAGAAGATCATCTGAAGTTTCTATTTATTGTAGCTTGAAACCAAACCTGGATTTGCTGCCAAAGAGTTTTATTATCTTGGATGGAGAGGATGAGTTCACAAACTCTTTGGAGCGTGGATCTCATATTTTCACTTAAACTTGTGCGGTACCGAGCCCAGTAGGGTCACAACCTCTGCTGGGTTCTTTGTGCAGAATTTTAAAGCTATGAACTCCTGAAGCATCTGCTGGGCAGTTCAGAATGCTGAATGCAGCCAAAGGCCTCACTCTCTGTTGTCCTTTGAAGTCCTCTTTTTGACAGAGGTTAGTGTAGGAAAAAAAAAATATTCAACTAAGTGTCGTCAATCAAGTCTTGTGTCCAGTAAAAAAAAAGTCTTTCACTGCTGTGAAAGACCTCTAAATGAAGCTGGAGGTTTCCCTTTTCCCTCAGTAAAAGTTTCACAGGATAAATGAATCTGGCAGGAACCACTGTGCAACTCCATGGGCTCAGTCAGTGGACAGGTGTAGCTGCTGAACTAAATTATCTTTTGTCATGTGGGGATGCAACGCAGCAAACTTTATTTTTAAGTGCCAGTACAAATATGCCAAAACTTAGTCTCTAACATGACAGAATGCACACAAGGAAAATATCTTAGAACATTTTACCTCTTTCCTTCATCATTTTACATATGTTTCTCATTCTGCATCAACAGCAGCACTGAAATTATTAAAAGAATATGTTCGATTTTTGGTATTTCTTTTCCTAGGCTTTGGTTTGTAGAGGTTGCTTCTGATGGACCTGTTCATGGAAGGATTTTGAGATGGGATTGTTAAAAAAGCAGATGCCTGCATTTCCCAAGGAGAGGAACTTGTTTCATAACTGGAGTTTTTGATCTTGGATTCCATAACTTGGAATTTGTCCTCTGCTTTGCTTGAAGGGGACACAAGTGACCCAATATGAAGATTGCTTCATACAAATCGTGTTGTAAATTAGGAGACTGATGTAAAGTGGCATCCAGCTCTTAGAGAGCTGCTTGAAAAACTGAGTTATTATTCAAGTTGAGTTTAAAAACCAAGATAATTTGATAAGGCCCTGAGCTTTTTTATCATGACCAGTAAGTCCAGTAGGCTTTATATAAAAGAGAAGGAAATCTTGGGAAGCTCTTCAAGGCTGTTGTCCCTTTCAGTGATAACTTGATACGTTGCTTTTCTTTCTCTTAAGCTGGTTGCTTTTCACTTTGAAAGCCACAGGTGATGATCTTGGAGAAAGAGGAAACAAATCTTACTTTCTAATTGATGCCAGTGGAAACCACCCTAATGCTTGCACCATGTTTTTAGTTTGTAGTGGTCGTAATTTTTGTTCCAATCGGACTTAAGATATAAAACCCTCTTTTATTATAAAGATTTTACTTGTGACTTTATGGTTAAAAAGACAGACACATATTATTGGTATTTTTCAGAAGAACATACCTGGCAGTTGGATTAGGTGATTGTTGTAGTTCCCATCTGTTCTAATTAGGAGTATTTGAATAGGTCATCCAGCTAAGCATTTATTTTTAGTTTTGGACTGGATATTCAAAGATAGTGATGGCAAGTTTGTATTTGTTATTGTAAAAAAGAGAACAAAAACACCCAAGAAGGAAAGAAAGTCTTGAGATTTTTTTTTTCCTTAAACTTAAGCACATAATAAAACTCTTTCTCATTCCATTTACTAGTATTTAGAAATTTGAAAGGGGAAATGATGCTTTGAAAAGTCTAACTATTGTAGGTATAGATGTTTCAATTTTACATGATTGCAAGGGTTTTTTTGGTCTAATGAAATAAATGAGCATATCAGTCTCCCAATTCATTTTTTTTTCCTTTTTTTTTTCCTTATTCACAAAGCATTTAACATTTTGAAACGTCTGATTTAATTTAGAAGTCACCCTTTGCTATTACTTTCTCATAAACTTTGAGTACTTTTGGGTAACGAAGAAGGACTGGAAATGAATGATGCAAATTAGGACAGAAATATCTTTACTGGGCCTTCATTCTGTGTTTTGCTGCAGGTGGCAGCAAAGCCAAGAAGCATTATGCAAACAGAGACACACTGAACAATTTCAGAGCTGCAACAAATTCTGATAAAACTTAATGGCACGTAAATAGCTTCCAGCATGATTGATAAATTCAAAATGCTTTGCTGAGGCAGAAGAATGAACGGTTGTTTGTACGTTTGCTAAACTTTGGGGGAATTTTATCAAATACCTTGTTGGTAATGGAAAAGTCAAAATCTGGTTTTTTCTTCTCAATTCCACATGGATTAGATTAAATTGCAGTCAGTGTTGCTACTTTTAAGTTTTAAGGTAAAAGTTTTCAAAAATATTTCCATATATCCCTCCATATATCAGCAGCATAGCCCACAGCCTCTGGCAAGGCTGGAATCTTAATTAAAGGAGTTCCATGTTTTACATTAAAAAGTCTTTAAGCAGTCTTAGCCCCTCAGAAGACTTTGAAATGGTATTGTAGCAATAAGTAAAGGAGATCTGCCTGGAATAATGAAACAATGAAACAGTCCAAACTGTGATCTTGGCCATTGTGGCCGAACTTACCTTTACATAAATTGATAGCCTGGAGGTTAATGAGGGAAGATGATTAAATAGCTCCAGGAATTTTGGGCTTCACAAGGTCAGCAGTGTTGTGGAGCTGGGCTAGGCAGAGAAGGAACCTAAACTGCCTTAAGCTGCCTGCATTTGTTTGGCCAATTGCAGTGTCAAAAGTGGAAGGCTTTTTTTTTATAATTAGAGTACATCTATTCCAGTTTTGATTCAGCCAGCAGCTGAAGTGGGGAAAAGGATTGAAAACTTCATATTTAGCGGGGAGGTGTCTTTGAGAAGATACTCAGATCATACAGACTGATCAGTGCTGGAGGAATGAGGGCTTGTGTTGGAGTAATCATAACAAAAGTGAGAAGTCAGATGCTTTGTGTTTGTCAGGAAAAAAAAAAAAACACACAGAGATATTCTTTAGAGATATATCAGTACTAAGGAAACAGATTATAAAGTAATACCCTTGCCATATTTTGTCACTGTGATACTTATATTAGCCAAATGCTCTAAATGGTAGAACAGAAACCTGTTACATCTAAGTGCTGTTTAAAAGCTGCTGTAAGAACTTTCCTAAAAAATAACACAGCCCATTTTGGCTCCCACAAGTGAATGCAGAGTAAACGAGTTGTTGCAGTTGGGCAGCGCAGTGTCTACAGTCTCAGCTCAGAATTGGCTTTTAAAAATCATTTGTGCAGGCTTGATGTCAGGTGAGGGAGCTTTTCAGTAGGAATAATGAAATTATTCTTCAGATGTTTATGAAGCAGGGAAGCACAAAAATGCCTGACTGGAAAGGTGGTAATGAGGGTTGGTGTTTGAAGCCAGCTAGGGAGAGGGGGAGCTGGTAGAATGCCAAGGGAAGTGAGCTTGGGAAGACCATAAGCAGCTCTCAGACAAGGGGCTTGTATTTGACAGTATAAAGAAGGAAAAAGGAGAAAAAAAAATGGGATGAAAAAACCTGTAGAGGTGGTCTCTCCAGTAATATTTTGAACAGGGATGAGCAGAGCAAAATGTGTCATCAAGGCAAGAGAGAGGGTGTCACAGTAATTCAGACTTAATAAATGAATGTGAATTTCTTGGGGATGTAATAAAAAAACCACAGCCAACATCTGTCTCCATGGAGGGGAAGGCAGGATTTTGATAGGAGTTTGGTCACTTAATCTACTGCCCAAATGGCTAAGAACAGTATTTATAAAGCTTTGCATGAATTACACTGATCAAAGTCCATTTGGAAAGAAGCTCTTAATTGCCTGGTGTGTTTATCAATAAATGCTTCCTTGGGTCATCCAAAAGGTGGTGACTGTTTATTTTTAATTAGAAGAATTAAGTAGCAAATAGAAAACTATGAATAAATTAAATATTTAATGTAAGAGCAGGAGTTTCCAGAAAGAGGGACTTCCAACCTTAGACACATTGTATATAATTTGTTTGAATGTGACTCCAAAGAAAGTACGAAGTAACAAAGCATAAAAATTCACCTCCTTAACCTTACTGTTTATTTTACAATGTCTGATAGAAATCCATGACAATATACAATTCTTTAATATTTTCTCTTATTTAGACACATATTTGTGGGCATTTTGATCCTCTTATGATCCTCTTAAAGTATATTAAAAATGAATTTTCCATACACAGCTAGGAAAACACACATTTACTCTCTCCCACATACTGAGGCTATTCTTTATTTTTTCCAGAATTACTTTTAAGCGATGCAGCACCGAATTCCTTCACAGATGGACTGTTCTTGTTCTTCCAGTATCTGAGGATAATTACCATAGCAATTAGATGAAGAGATTGGGTTCCATTTCACGTGGGTGATTTAGATTGATCGAGTAGGAACTGACATGATTTTGAGTCTAAGGCCTGTGTTTTGGGGGCTTTTTTTTTTGCATAATTATATTTTCAAATATTTTTGAAACCTCTGCCAAAGCATTCTCACTGTTTAATGCTCTCAGAACATATGCTTATAGTCTCCAGTGCTTTCCAAATACCTCCAGCATTGTCATTTTGTCTTAAGCCCAGGCTGTTCACTCTGACAAATGTCTGGTAAATTTTAGAGGCTATTAAACATTGTTATAGTTCCAGTTATTTGCAACTGAACTTGTCACTTTTTGTGCAGATAAAACTCCTTTTGCTCTCATGCTGCTTTGGATGAAGTTAAAAAGGAAATATTTTCAATTGTACTATAAGTCATTGCAGTATGGAATACTGCATTTAACATATGTATTAATTATTTTTATTAGGATTAAAGATTCTAGATATCTTTATCTAGAAGGATTAATTTTCTTCCAAAACATTGTTTCAAATCTCTTTTACAGACTAAAGTAGAGCTGTTGTTCCACAAAAATATGATTTGGATAGAGAGAGCAATGACTATTATTTCAAAATAAAGACATAACAGCAAGAAAATATTATTTTCTATTTTAGTTTTTCTGTATAACACTTGGCCTTGTATTTGAAACTGTGTTTTTCCAGGAATAAGCTGCACACTTCCAGGGCACACTTTCAGGGGATCTTAATTTGATTTGTCATCTGCTTCTATCTGCATCTCCAAAGACATCTTGTTACTTGATGAATTTAAATCTCAGTATGAGAGCTGTTCTTGAAATGCTCCATCCTGTGGCAGTTTCCTTTTCTGACCTAAGGCATTAATTTTTCATCTTGGTCTGTGTGCAGTAGTGATCTGTGCTGTGCTGACATTCATCCCCTGTGCTCTGAGGCTGGCTAACCCTTCTGGGGTGTTCTATGGGTGTGCAGTCTGCATCCTGCTGAAATGAAACCAGTGAAGCCTTTGCTCTCACGTCACCAGTGATGGTTCTGGCACCTAACAGGGCACTCACAGAGTCCCTCTGAACACAAGATTCCTGTGTGCTGTCCTTTGTTTTTCTCAGGACAGGCTGTAACTACAGGAACTTAATCCCTTGAGGGATTATTGGCAAACCACATAAGAGTTTGTAGGGCATTGTTTACCTCTAGCTGTAAGTGAGGCCATTGACTGTAGACTATTTTTAGTCCCCAGCTTTTTTTTTTTTTTTTTTTTTAAATAACAAGAAATCATAAGGTTTTTTTTGATTTTTAAAAGATGAGTGTGTGAGGAGGGTGATGACTGATGCCATACATAAATAACTGAGCTACAGAGGTATCTGCCTTAGAATTTGTACTGTTACCAATCATCTGGTACCTCAGCACCTTCCCTTTTGAAATCATTACACAGAAGACATTGCTGATGATTTTCATGGAAATGGAATAAGGCTGCTTGATTTGGACAGCTTTGATTTTTTAAGTGTAATCTTCACCAGAATTACTTGTTGCCAGTGAAGTTTAAGACAATATTTGTTAAGCTGCAGTCTTATATTGGGTTTAGGACAGTATTTGTTAGGCTGCAGTCTTTGGTCCTCCTCATTTGATCCACTGCTCTTATTGGTACCAATTCAAAGGATCCAGAGCATATAAATTATGGCACCAAACTTCTGGAACCTCTTTCATTTTTTCACTGACTGTCAAAGTTAATCCAGCGCATCATCCCACAGAAGCATTTGCAATATCCCCAAAGGAAGGCACAGCTGCTGCTCCAGTTTTTGTTCTTCATTGCAGCCTGGAAAAGTTTTAACTGAGTCTGCCAGAGTCTTGCTTTGGTACTTGCCTTTTTCTCAGGCCCATCCATGCAGTCTGTAACATGCTTATAAATATGGAAGCTGCCAAAGCAGTGTCCTGGGCATTTACTTCCGTGCATGAAAAATAAGAGTTGGGTTCATCTTGCCTCTGTGGTTGAACAATCTCAAATGGTTTGATTGCAAAGCCTTACTAACCATGAATCTGTGTGATTTAGAAAGATGTTTGAAGTTTATATAAACCTATAAACTTATTTGCTTACCTTGTAAAGTGTTTTTCACATTGTTCTCCTCTAAACGAGCACTTGAGATCCAAAGCAAGATAGAAAATCAAAGCAGTAATGTCCTTAAGTGGCATGAACTAAATTATTTCAAGGACCCTCAGTGTCCCCAGAAAACCTGCACACTCAGATCTTGACTGAAGATGTTTGATCTCAAAATGCCTCACATCATCAAATCCTTCAATACTTGGAAGCTTTAAGTGACACTTTCTGCAGAACTGCATCCCAAGTACCTTGTACTTAAAGCCCTGCAGAAACTCTGAGATTACCTTGACCAAAGGCTATCTCTACACTGGTGTGAAGTGAAGAAGGGAAGCTGCATAGATACAGCCAGCCCCAAGCCTAAGAATGTTTGAGTGTTGCCATTTTATCTTATTTTATGGGGGAAATCACCTGAAGCTGATCAGGGGATCACCAGGAAAAGGGAAGACAGAGGAAAGGGACTCTGGGGTTGTAGACCTCACTGTCACTGTGATGTGACTCGTGCTCTTCCGAGTTCTGCACAGTTGGAGGCACAGTGTTTCTGTTTTCCATGTGCCAACCTGACTCAGAATTCACCCCAGTATAGAATAAGATGTTAGAGTGTTTCAGGGTTTCTTTTAAAACCATCAAATGTCTGGTGAACGGAGCTTGCTGCAAAGTACCAGCTGGAATGGCAGTAATATTTCAAGCAGAGCACAAAATCTATAACTAATTTGAGCCTTAATTTGAGTAACACTTTTGAAAAATAGTCATCTATAGATGCATTAATTAAAGCATCGTGTGGAACATCCTGACCAGTACATAATTTGACACATGGAAGTCAATATAGTGAAGTCAAAGAGTAAACTAATGAGGTACTTAGTGATTTGAGTCCCTAGGATCAGAGGGGCTTGACAGAATATTCTGGATATTGGAATCTTGTACTTTCTGCGGTTCTCTTCTTTGCTAACTTTGGAAATTATATTATCACTTATCAATTCTAATTGATTTTTAACCAATTTGTAGTGATCCAGATACACACGGTTCGTGAGAATAATTTAATCCTAATTGTATTTGGCAGATCCTGCAGTGACAATATTGTAATTTTTCACCTCATTCTAGAAGGAGGAGGCATCTCTTTACCATGAAGAACAAGAAAGTGTAATTGAATTAACTGCTGATGAGCATCTTGAAAATGTTTTGTTTTTCACTTCTGTTACACTTTGCAGCATTGCCATCTGTATTTCATTAGGCTAACTGAGAGATGCTGAGGATTAAAACAGGGGAAACAATAAATAAAACTTGTTCTAACCAGATACCACCCAGATTTCAGATATGCTGCGCTCTTTTGTTTCTGTTTCAACTCTCTTTTATACAGAGCTGAGAAGAGATATTTTATATAATATTGCTGATGACCTTCCTTTATCCACCTGCCTCAGAACTCCTTAACTGTTGAACCAGTCACATACATTGTACTGGGTTTCAGTCATTGAACAGCTTTACTTGTTAAAATGTTATCAGCTGACATGGCTTTTGTTCCTAAACTGCCAGTATTGTATGAAAAAAAAAATCAAGTGTGAGGTTTGGCTGAAGTTGACTGGCTTTGACTGGCATTTTTAGCAGCAAAAGGGGATATTGAAGCTCAGGAATGAAGATCTGTCAGCCTGGTGTCTGCCCTTACTTCTACTCCAAAATAGCCGAATTATACAGACCAATTAGGTGATTATAAATGAAGTGGTGTATTTATTAATATACTTAAGTGGTTTAGCATCCCGCTGATGACAGAGAGCAGCTGTGGACCCCCCTCACTGAGTTATTGTGCTGTGGTTACTGCTTGTGAGTACTGATGATGCCTGTGAATTATTCCCCAGGATTTTTATTCCTGGTTTTGAGTTTATTAGCACCCCTATGTAAATCAATTAGTTGTTAAAAATAAAGGAAAATAAGGAAAAAAAAAACCCAACAAAAACCACACCAAAAAACAGGAGCAGGGAAGTAGCTAACACAGTAATTTCATGGGTAAAGCTCCAAATTGTGTCCCCCCCCTATCCTGTGCAACACAGTCTGGTCACCATATTCCTCTTCTTGGCTCCATTTGGGTGTTTCCACCTCAAAATTACTTTATTCAAAACCTCCAAATTACTTCAACTCATAATGGCTCTGAGTGTCTCAAAAAAAAAAAACAAAAAAAAACAAAAAAACACACACACACAAAAACAAACCAAAAAAAAACCACAAACAAAACAAAACCAAGAAACCATCAAACAAACCACAGTAGCAGGGAAGTAGCTTACACAGTAATTCAGAGGGTTTTTTGAAGTGTCCAGTTCCACATTTTATTCCCTGTAGTAATGAACTATAGGGTAAATTCAGGAGATGCCACACATCTCATTTAGAGCATGATAGAATCATACTGTGAGTATGATATGGGAGCAAAAATCAGAATTCTCATTAATAGCATACATTTATGTTAATTTCATTAAATACAGAAATTATGTCAGTAATTTTGTTAAAAAGTAGTTACCAAATATACACTACAGACTGTATTAAAATGAAGTTTAAAATTACAGACTGATAATTCAATGACAAAATTCAAAATTAATTGTATTAAAACCATCAGAACTTCTCAGATTCTATTTAGAGACATGATAATGCCTAAAAAAATTGTAAAGGACATTAGAAAAACCTTTCTATCTGCAGTGTCTTGTCCTCATCCCCAGGAACTACCTCCCTGCTGCCAGAAAAATGTTCATTTTGTGCTTGGGATTTCCTGTTCCACGTGTATCCTGCAGGAGAGAACCTGTGACACCCAGGGCACTGTGTGTTTATGACTCCAGCATCATCTCAACTCATGGACTTTGAGGAATTGCTGAGACATCAACGTGATCATTATTGTGCTAAGAACATGCACAGTGTAGGAGATCATGATGTGCCAAAGCTTTTGCATTAGTCCTCATTTGCTTATGATGACTTCATTCCTTATTTTCCATGTGGACTTTAAGCATGGGTGAAATTAATCTAATTAAGAGCACTGGTATGGATTTAAGTGTCCATGTATGCCTAATTGTCTGTATTTATATACCTGTATGAACAGCACATTCATGTATGTGTGTGTAATATGCCTTTTGTGTGTACGCCTCACTTTGCTCCCTCCTCCTCGGGAGGGAATATTTAATACAACCAGAGAGCAGTTTAAAAGATTTATATTTTATGGGGCAGCCATTATCTCTGTCTTAGGCTTGAAGTATTTTTATTGTACTGGAATCAAAAGTTTTACGTCGGTGGGATTTTATCAGATGTATTCCAGAGGTTTTATTAATCTCAAATTTTATGACACGTGCAGTGATTTTTATTTTTTTTATCGTTATTTTTACTGATTTGGATTTCTTCTGACTGTTAATACTGCTCCCTTCAGAGCAAGGGAAGGAGGCCTTTGACAGTGTTGCTTATTCTTTACTTAATTTTTCCAAACTTATTCCACTAAAAGACTTTATTTCATTATAATGCCCACAAGGGAGTATTTATTTCTGTAGGATTAGGATAATATTACTGTACTTCAGAGAATCATGGAATGGTTTGGGTTGGAAGGGACCTTAAAGCTCATCCAGTGCCACCCCTGCCATGGGCAGAGACACCTTCCACTGTCCCAGGCTGCTCCAAGCCCCATCCAACCTGGACGTGGACACGTCCAGGGGCATCCACAGCTTCTCTGGGCACCCTGTGCCAGGGCCTGCCCACCCTCAGAGTAAAGAATTTCTTCCCAATATTCAATCTGTCCCTGCCCTCTTTCAATTTAAAGCCATTCCCCCTTGTCCCATAACTACATGTCCTATTAAAAAAAAACAAACAAAAAAAAATCCACCTTCAGCTTTCTTGTAGGATAGATGGGAATGAATTTTCAGAGCTGTGACAAAATTTTAAAGAAAAGTATTTCTCTTTTTTTCTGATGTATCCTGACTATAACCTACTCCTGTACTTTTCAAATCCATAGTTCATTGAATGGTTGCAATCTACCTGAATAAAAATATTCTGAAGTTAAAAATGCTGCTTTTGCTGGCTAAATAGAAAAGGGATTGATACCTAAAGGAAAGGAATGTTTTAGCTTGAAAAGGGGAAAAAAAAAAAAAGGAAAACAAGAAATCTTGATTTCACTTTGCTGTTTCACAACATGTGAACGAGATGATAGTGTCACTTCTTTTCCCTCCATAATACGGAAAAGAGGACAGGGTTTTCATGGGTAAAGCTCCAAATTGTGTCCCCTTTCCTGTGCAACATCCAAACACAGTCTGGTCACTATATTCCTCTTCTTGGCTCCATCTGGGTGTTTCCACCTCAAAATTACTTTAATTTAAAACCTCCAAATTACTTCAATTCATAATGGCTCTGGGTGGCTCAAAAAACCCAACCAAACAAAAACAAACAAAAGGAAAAAAGCAAACAATCAAACAAAAAAACCAAAACAAAACCAAAAACAGTAGCAGGGAAGTAGCTTACACAGTAATTTAGAGGGTTTCTCCCTTCTGCCTTTCTGCATCAAATGTAAAAAATCTACTTCATGACATTTTTTGATATATTACACTTAGCATTAGTAGTTCTCCTGCATGGATACTTAGCCACTGTTTCATTTTTTCATCCCTTCATGTGTTTATCATTATTCTTCTCTTCTTCTGGTCAACATCTTTATCCCTGGCCCAGTTTGCACACACATTTTTTTCCTATTATTTTTTGATGGGAAGAGCTCAGGGTCAGGTGTGCCCTTTTGCAGAGGGGCAGAGTTTGGCCTGAGGTTGGCACACCTGGGCACTGGGAAAGTATAACTTGTAATAAAATAAAGGAGAAGATAATCTCTGAATAAGCAGGCTGCCTCAAAATTAGGCATCTCTAGGAGAAGAATTGAAAAGGAAAAATTCTTTGAGATGGGATCTGCTGTGAGGTCAGTGAATTTAGGGTCAGAGAGATATTCTCTCTCTCTCTCTGATTTGGTTATGGAGTCCTATATAAAAGTCAAAGATAATCTTTTTGTTTGCTCTCCTTATATAACCCCCCACTCTGTGAGCACTTCAGAATTTAAAAAGACCAAAATCAGTAAGCAGGATTTGTAGTTCATGAAACTGCCATTTGTTCTGTGCAAATGCTTGAAGGAGGACTGAAATGCTCTGAAGCTGAATGAGACAGCAGGCTTGACTGCTCTTACATTCTTGTAAAATTAATCTTTCTCAACTTACTGGAGGAATTTACTTCTTGACTTGCCTAGAAATAGCATTGAAAGAAGGATGGATACTCTTATTTACACAGTTGAATATACTTTGAATGAATTTTTTTTTTCTTTCTTTCCAACTTCCATAGAGTAAAAATCAGCTTTTAAAACTCTTTAATAAAGTTTGGCTAAGCTGAGAAACAATTTCTTTCTAGTTTTTCTAGAAATTTCCTGGTACAGCTAATGCTGTAGAGCTTATAGACACATCAATTACTGATTTTGCAGAAGATGCACAGAGGATGCTTTTAGAAACAGCTAATGCATTTGAATTTGATAGTGTACATCAATTAATATCCACAAGCTCAAGTATCTTGTTTGTAGAAAGACTTTTTGACTGGGTCATTGGCTTTTGCAAAGATTTGTAATCTTCCAGGAATCTGATTCCACTGTCAAATCACTGGGGGACTCCTCACTTTTAGTTGAATATATTTTTCAATTATGATGGCAGGAAGTGAAGATGAACTGATCGTATTTTTTGACCCAGATGTTGAGCCAGATATTACCTGGGGGGGTTCTGCTCTCAAGAACTGAAACATCCTCATAAAAACAGCAGTGGTCACTGATTCTGATCTCTCATCTGTTCATACTCTGATTGTTGTGTGTCAGAATTCCAGGTAGCAGCTTTGCCCCTTCACACCCCCCTCTACATGCTGAGGTTTGTGCAGAGAGAACAAAAGAATAAATAGAAACTGACGCTACTTGGAGCCCTAAATTAAACTCCAAAGGAGCCTAAAGTTAGTTTCTGAGTAACACCTTTAAGATACCGAGACTTCAGTCAAAAAGTTGTATCACTTACAGAGTTCCTTGTGCTCTTGTTGAGGGGTGAAACAAAACAGTAGAAATGCTGAAATTTTACACTTTTGCAGTGCCTTACCTCCATTATACTCTTAACTGGTGAAGTGTCTACTTAGCTAAGAGCTAGAATAGGAAGAGTGTTTTATTAACATGAATTCCAGCTGTTGCTAGAATCTGTTCGTTAATCCCATTGAAATACAATTTCATTGCTGTACTAGTACTTCATGCTAAACCTAAATTGTCTCACTGTTTATTCTATTGCAAGCCCAGTGCTTGCCAAGTCAAGTCACACCAGCTTGAAGATTTCATGAGATGTATTGTGACTGGACCTGTCTTTGCTCATAATATCCCAGTCTTCTCTTTTGTCAGTGATAATGGACCTAAACTGAATATTCTCGTGGATCTAATCTGGAATATTGGATGTAGTTCTTTTAAGAAAGGAATTATTTAAAAGAGATCCCTAAAAACCACCCAAACATTCTTTTTTTTTTTTCCCCATGCCTACATTTAAAAATGAATGGAGACGTTATTAAAAAATACTATAAATAAATAGGTGTGATTATTGCTGTGTAAGAGAAAAAGTATGACAAAAGTCTTACTTTGCATTCCATCTGGGTATCTTACACTCGAAATCTGCTGACAGCTGCACAGATTTTGTGTTTCTCTTATGCTTTTTTCTCACATCTCTTTCACTTCCAAGTACCAAACACCAACAGGGGGTGATTAAAACTTCAAGAACAGTCACCTTCAATGCCATACCCAGCAAATTACCCCAAGGTTAGGAAACTCCAGTAGTACAGAGCCAGAAATTGTTCAGTAAATGCTAACTTGTTCCTTCCTGTGTTGTTTTGTTTTTTTTTTATGTGAAATGAGGATGCACACCCACACCACCCTACTCGGCAGTGCCTGTAACTGGTGTCTGAAGCCCTCTGATTATTTCACACAACGTTTCGTTTTATAGCAGAACAATCTGCCGGAGCAGATTGGCAGAGCTGTGGCCGGGCTTAGAAACGGCCGTGGGAGTGGAGGAGTCGTAAAGTTTAGCAGCCGTTTAGAGGATGCTGGGGAGATGTTAGCAGATGTTGAGCAGTTTGGCGAGTTCCTGCAGAAGGGCTCTTTGATTGTTGGAAATCGGAGCTAAATCTCGCTCAGGAGCGATTCAGACGCCTTAGGGAGGTGATCCTATCAGCCGGAAAAGGAGTATTAATTTTGCACAAATGGATTGTTATTTTCATTTCTTCCTTTTCAGAAGTGTTTTTTGTGAAATAGTTCTGTAAGGATCCGAGCTACTTTTCTTGGCATTAATAATCAACTTTTGTTAGCAAATTTCAGAAGTCTTTTCATAGGGAAAAAAAAAAATAAAGTTTGGATGAGAGTGTGTATGTGTGTTTTTCTTCCCAAGCGTTAGAGATTTACTTGCACAGTGGTAACTGTAAGTAGAATATGACAGTGTGTGAGTGAACCATGCTGTGCCTGCATAATCCCTACCTCATCCTTTCTCCTTAAATGTAGCAGGCAGGGAAGAGTGCTCTGACACTTCTGAAGAGTGTAACTAGTAACTGAGCTTGTAAAAGAAATGAGAGGTGATACTTGATAAGCACGTCTTTGTCCTGAACGCTTGGCAGGTTTCTGAAGGGAAGTTTGAGTGCCTGGAAGCCTTTACAGAAGAACAGCATATTTTTTTTATTCCTCTCCCACTACAGATAGTGCCTCATCCTCCCAGTTTGCATTTTTTTGAGGGAAATACCTTTATCTTGTGCCATTAACTCATCAGCATTTTAGGTGTTACACATGGTGAAATCCTCTTTGAGAGGTATTTAATTGGACATGACTCTTAGGTGCTTGAGCTGTCTTGGGTGGGACGTTTTGCAGGTGTTCCCTCTTCTTGGGGCACACATCTTCCATAGCTACTTCAAGGTGAAATTTCCATTTCCTTTTTTTTGGTTACCTCCTGGTAAGGACCCTTGTGTGTCCTGGTCTGCATGCACTTTGGGAGATAAAAGATTTTCGTTAATCACTGCTTATTACTGAATTTACAAGGAATAACTGAAGCCAAGCACATTTCTGATGTCTCCTCAAATGCTCCAGTGATTCATATTCGTATCACCAGTTCTTCAAGTGCCATGCTGAAGATGCACCACACTTCATAGTTCACTTAAACTGAGCAAACCTGACTTTTATAAAGGAAGGAGCCTCAGTTATTGTAGAGGTGCTACTTTGCTACCTTCTCACCTCATACACAAGGTATTAAATGCATAAATGCTTTGAGAAAACAGAATAGCTTCAAATATTGCAAGGAACTCTGCCACAACTGAAATTTTACAAAATAAGCATACAGTTCTCTGAGCTGTAATATTCCTCACACAGCTGCTGTCTTTGATGGAGAAGTGGGAATGTGAGGCTGAGCTGATGTGGATTTGTCAGGCTTTTGGTTTTTTTTTTTTCTTCAAGTGCCATCATTGATTATGCCAACTGTGCACTCTCCAGATGATGTTTGTCCTTCCAGCTATATCAGGCTGTGTGGTTAAATTTGTGATTTTTAACTAGAAGTCCTTAGCACCAGCTCTTTGGATTCCATTTTACATCCTCTCTCTCATTTCAACATCAATATTTCTTCATCAATGCCATATTTTCCGATGATTGATGACATTTAAGGAGCAGCAAAGTTGGAATACCAAAAATGTTTTGTGCCACACCAGCCTTGCACAATGCTGAATGTACAAAACAGACCACTGGAAAAATAGCTTGTAATACAAGTCTGGAATGAGCTGCAAGTCTTATTAATCATCCGTAATTGTGCTCAGAAAGTAAAAGGGCAGTGTTTAATACTGATACTGCAAATGGCAGAATCTTGATTAAATATGAATATGAACGGAAATGAATCAGCTGAGCAGCATCAGGAAAAAGGTATTTTGAGTCTGCTGCTACTTGTTCATGAAGTGGAAAGAAAATAGCTCAAGAAGAACAGGAATATTTGAAGGAAGGGGGAGAAGAGTGAACAGAGTAGTTGGAACTGCATTTATCAAAAAATGCTTCTATGTAACTACATTTTCATTTAAAAGTTTGTATGAGATGTTCATAATAGAAAAGCATCTATGTCATAAACACAGTTTACTAAATGTGGTTCTGTGGTTTTCTAACAACAGAAATTAACTTGAACACCCTGAAGTTTGTGGTTTAAGGTTTTTGGAGGGGGTACCTTTAATTTTTAAGTATAACTCTATTTAAATACTGGTCGATTTGCAAGTGTTTCCAGAATTTTAACTGCTACACATTAATCAGATACTTTTTTCCTTAACTACTGAGATGGAGCTTCCAGCATTTTTCTCGATTTGGTCACTGCTTCTCCTGTTAAGAAGCATATGTTCTTTTCTTGTTTCAAAAGCATGTTTGTGTGCAGTCGTTTTTTATCTGGTGTCTGTTTAAAATGGCTGATCACTTGCACAGAGTAAGGAAAACCTGTTCCACATGAAAAATATCTTACTTTATGGAATTCTTTGTTGCATCAGTAGAGCATTCACAGCTTTTTGCTTGGTATCAGTCTTTTCTAGCCATAGATTTTATTTGAAATCAGATCTAAGGGCAATTTCTCATGCATTCAATATCTGTAAAATAAAATCTTTTACCCAGAAATACGATCTTTGTTCTCTGATTGTTTAGTAGATCCTCAGTACCATTTGAGGTTTTTCAGCCTGTGACAAAAGCTTCACCACATACTATTAATTTTATTTAACATCCCCTAGCTGGCTCCTCAGGGTAGTTGGTCACACAGACTTGAAAATCCATCAGAAGTTCAGCAAGAAAGGGAAGGCTTGGTGCTTGTCCTGTGCTTTAAGGGCTTCCAACCCTTCTTCACCTTACAGGTATCTAGAGTGTTCCACAGTAGAGTTTCCTCCCAAATGATCAAGTCTGTATTTTCCTCTGCTGTGCACATAGAAATGTCCTGTATTAGACCTAAATATCCCCCCTGGCTCTCAAGAGACATAAAAACCTGTGAATTTACATCTGGTGAGAAATTGATATCCAATGATAAAAATACAGAAACAAAAATGAGGTAAAAGACACATGAAAAAGCTTTTGCAACAGTCTAAAATTCTTAATATTCTTGTGATCAGTATCTTGCTATGAACTGTAGGGTGAGCTTTCTTTCCAGGTCTGTATGGAATCTGTCTTGACATCGGCCTGTACACTGATTATGGCACTGGTGGACTGGGAAAGGCTGCCTGAGTCTGTAGGAATATATGGATTTATCTTCTGCCTCCCTCAGGCAGGGGGAACTGGGACGGCAGGGCTTCTGTAGCACTGGGCCAGCACCAGAAGTGATTCTTGTTTCTCCAGCAGCTGACTTGTGAAGTGATGTGGCAGAAGGGATGCACCCTTGTCATTCAGCATTATCTCAAACTGTAGCTGCTGTGATGGGCCTTTAGATGTGCCCTGACTTTGAGAAGTGGCTTCCCAAGGAAGGTCATGGAGTGCTCTGTGCACGCTGCTCCAGTGAATCCTTAACTAAACCAGCTGGAGGGCTCCATCCTTTGGAGACAAACCACACCAAAACAACAGCAGAGACCCTTCAGTCTTCTTGCTGCACACAGGCTTTGCTTCACCCTGTCAGAAAGTGGCCTGGCTGATAGGGCTGAAGAGATCTGACAGAGTGCCTAAGCGATTAGAACCTTCTGGGTCATGAAATTTGCATCAGGGCTGGAGTAATGCTGCTGTAAACGTGGAGTGACACGGCACACAGGCGAGGCTCATGCAGAAGGATTCTCTGAGTGTGACCTTCCTGGAGGCAAGCTGCCTGCTGAGTGAGAGCTGAAAAATACTGTCTGCTGCTCATGATACATGGCTGGCCCTACAGGAACATGATATCAGCCTGTCAGCAGCTTGACTTGCAGAAAATCCAGAGGTTTGGCTTTGGGAAGATGACAGTTAAAAAATGGAGGAGGGAATTCTAGGCGCTTCCAGAAGGAAAATAGCAGGAGCAGCGTTATACTTTATAAATATAATATAAAATATTTAATGTGTATCAATACAGACATTCCATAATATTTTACAATCAAACAGATGATAACAGCAGTAACTCAATAGGGTACCATGAATGCATTCCTCAGTGTGTGTTGTGTTTATTTTCTCTGGCACACACTTGCGTTTCTATTAGCACGCGTTTGTTTGTGTGAAACTCCGAAGTGTGAATGGAGCCCAAAAGATCATTTGAATATTTGCTGTGTGGCCATATGTGCCCGTTGCCATGTACACACAATGTTTAGATGCAGAGAAATGTCAGTTTTACTTGTTTTCCCATCCACTCACAAAAGCACAGTTTTAAGAGGGCAAAGTGTTGGAGATCTGAGAAGGCGCCGCTCTCCTCGTGATGGTTTTGAACATGAAACAGGTGGTGGATACACTTGTCTGTGTTTTATCTTAAACATTATTTCCTAATCTGTCTTTAAAGATAGCTCTTACACATTTTCAAGGAAATAACTATATGGATTCATTTACCAGACCAAATAAAGGTCGAACTTTAACATTTATTTAGGTCACTTCCCCTTGTTTGAGAGCAGTGAGTGGAAACTGCACGTGCCAAGTTCCACATTTGTGCTTCATAATACAGAGACACTTTTATACACTTTTAGTGTATTACCAAAACAACTTTAAGTTCTGAAACCACATTCACAACCAAGTTTGAAAAGGAATTTTTTTTTGTCAAATGAAGATTAAAAGCTACTCCATGTTTTTGTTGTGTAGCTTACTTGAGAGTTCTGCTGAAGATTTTGCACTGTTGTAATGAAGAAAATGATACTGTAATTACAAATATGGCATTGGGCCTAAGGAGTAGATGTTAATACATAGGACAGTGATAAATCATCCTAGAATCAATAAATAGGTCACATATTTTCTCAAGTGTAGTAGATTCCTAAGCTTTTAACTAGAAGAAGGTTAAGAAATGTTAGTTCCAAATGATTAATCTCTTATTTCTTTTTTGCTTGTTACATTCAATCAGTTTCAAAATGTTTGGCTAGCACTTGCAAATACCAGAATGGAATGACATGAATCTTAATTTGCTGGGCTAAAATGTCTTTGACAATAAAAGAATAAAAACATATTAAATGAATACAAACCATTCTGAACCATATTTTTTGGTTTAGTTCAATTACAAAATAGTAAATCTCTGCCATGACAGAAAAATGTATTCCTGAGACTGAAATGAATGTGGTTTTTTTTATCTTTTCTCTTTTGAAATTTAGTCTTGTCCTCAGAATTTCATCAAGTCATTCCCCTATTGCTGTCATTTGGAAATTTTATAAATAGAGTTTATCCCCATCACGTAATTTTTAATGGAGAAGGATTCCTGAACTGTGTTAGCACTGACTTCCCTGCTGGCTGGCAGGGGTAGCAGACAACCTGGTGGCTTGTTCTCATGGATATACAGTCAGCTAAATTCAAATGTCACAGCTAAATATGCTCACTTGCTCTTTTAGGTTGCAAGAATGGCGATAACATGCTTTTCTTTGGGATGAAATAGCTCTCTTATGAACAAGACAATATTTGGAAACCGTGTCTTGGTTAACATGGTTTCTGGTTTATTTTTTAATAAATAGGGTGTTAGTGAGGCTTACTACTATGCAAGCTTTAATAAAAAAAGAGATGCGAAGTCCTGGGCTATGAAACTCGCAGCTTTCATTTCAGTGTAAGAGGTGTGATTTCAGTTTTATTTCAGTGAGTACAGTTAAGCTGAATGAATCGTGTCGTGGGCTGCCTACAGCAGGATGAGAGTTCTGTAAATGCTCTTGTTTATTCTGTCCCGGTGAAAAGTCAAGTTTCAGGAGTAGGCAAGTTCCATTGAGTTCTGTTCACCTGCACAAACACTGCAGCTCTGCCAGATGGGACTTGAGAGGCTTTCCCTTCTCTCTGCAGAGCTGTTCTTTAAAGGCTCTTTCTGGCCCAGGCTATTACTGTAAACTCTTCAATCTCCTTTATCTGCAGTAAATGGGCCTTTTGCATCCATTATTTTTTTCCTGATTGAAAAAAGGGGCATTATAATCACTCCTCGTAAGAAATGTGCGACAGAACTATCGATTTCTGGAAGAGCAGCTATTGCTGCTCCTGCAGGAAGGAGGTTTGGTAAATACATGCAGCTATGCATGAAAACCCCTTGCTCGTTCAGCAGCACAGTCTGATACATTCCTGATTGCTTGTGCATGGCCTAGGCTGCAGCTTATTTATATTTCTTCCCACTTGAAGCCCAGCCCCACAAAATATCTGCATATAACCCTGCAGACCCAGTGTCAGTTCCACTGATGATATCAGCCTTAAGTCTGTGCTGCTTCGCTGCAGGTGTGGGTTACAGGGTTAGCACTTCTGTGGCTATTCTTTTTCCCACTTCCCATTCTCTTCAAGAATATTATAGCTGTTGGTTGTCACTGTAATCCAAGATTTACTTTTTCCCTGCCCCGCAGGCGGTGTTGTAAGTGGAACATGGAGTGGGATTAATAACATATTCTAATGTGTTACCTGCAGTGATCAGAGCGCTCACGGAGATGTGAGCCTTGCAGGGACCTCCAGAGGTTATTTAATTCAGCTGCTGGCAGTAGTGCAGGGTGTGCTGCACTTCATGCACACCCTGGAAGATGTGTTTAAAATTCCAGGTCTTCAAAAATTTCACTAAAGGAGACAACCAGCTTCCTGTTGCTGCTTTTAATCACTGCAAGGCTGGGAGAGCTTTCCCTGTTATTTACCTTGATTCCCTTTGTTGCAGTTTAAGCTGCATTTTGTTTTATACATCATCATCATCTACAGGATGGCATCCTCTTTATCACACAGCATGATGGAGGGTTTTTATTCCTCTTCTGTCCCTCCTCTTTTTCTATCCTGCTAACCCCATTCCTTCAGTCTCACATTATGTTTTTTGAATTTCACCTCATTCTTCTTGCCTACTTTCAGGCTGGGTTTTTTTGGGTTAGTTTTGGGTTGTGGGGTTTTGTTTGCTTGTTTGTTTGCATACTTATAGAAGTAGACATTTATACATTCTGAATTCTTTTTAATGTAGTTAACTCACCTTACATTTTGTTCCAATTACTGCAAAGGCAAATGAAGAAATTGAGTTAAAAATGTGCAATAAATGCTGTTGGCAAACAGCATTACACAACAATAGCATTCTAGAAAAATGTACCCCCTGTTTTGTTTTTTTTTTATTTTTTTAATGAACTTGAATTTGAAAGATACACATACACATAAGATATTAAAGGTGGCTTGATTTATTTTGGAGAGCAATATAAAGGTTTTGATTAATGGCACAGCCTGCAAGTAGGTAATTCATAAGTACCTGTAGACAGGGACATGTAAAAACATGTCTTGGCAAGCAAATCATACCTGATTGACTTTGTTTATTTTAATCACATCTGTGTTTAATATCACATGTGTGCATATGTCTGTATGAAATGATTTAAATTCCATCTGTGCCCTGTTATGCCAATCAGTCAGACTGGATGCCTGTGGTTGGGGAGGGCAGAAGTTGAATGTGATGCACAAAAGAAACGACAGATAAAAGCTTAATATTCCTGAAAATGCCTTTAAGTACTGGAACCCTTAAAAGCACTCCATTAGAAATGGAGTATGAACTGTAAATCCTCTTGAAACAGTCCTGTGGTTAATGCTGCTGGAGTTTTTAAAGAAGATGCAGAGTGGGACCAGGTGGTGCTTTGGCCTCTCAAGGTCTTTCTGAAGTGGAGAGAACAAGAGTGCCAAGTGTGGGAACAGTTGTTTGTATGGCACAAGCTTGTGAATAACACAGGTGTTCAGCCATTACTTAGAGTGGATTTTCTTAACACATTGGATTCTTACTTGCCTCACTAGGCCAGCAGGTATTAATCATTAATGAGCAGATTTCAAATTACTTGTAGAATTCATGATGCTGATAGTAAATACCTCATGAAGCAGCCAGGAGGACGACTTCCCTTCTAATTTCTGCATTTCTGTCAATGTGGCCGTCTCAGCAGTGATGTTTGAAACTTTTTTTTTCACATTTTTTAAAATTTATTCTGTTGATTCCAGTCATATCTGAGTCAGAAATGCTGCATAAATGTATTGTTTTCCTTGTATCAGTCAAATCAGTCCATTGTCTCTATGTGGATCTGGCAAGATTATTGTCATTTCTTTTAAAATTATTTGAGAAGACTCTATTTGAATTTTGAGCAGATCATTACCTGCATTTGGAGCACTGGTAACTGGCAAGTAAATAATTTGTTTTGCCTATTATCCACATCTTGGTCTGGTCAGATAGACAAGGGAGAACAAAGGTTAGTCTCTTTTCAAAGCTGAATTGCTTTCAATAGTCTAAGATTTTATGCAGGAAAAGAGGGATTTGCTCCAAAAAATAGGAGGGGAAGAGGTGCCTTTCCACGAGCAAATCCAGAGAAACCATCTGTCACTGAGGTGGCTTTGACAATTAGAGCTAGCCAAGTGTGAGAGAGGTCTCTCATCACTCCCAGCTCTGAACTCTTCAAGCCACACTCACTTGCTCAGAGACTCTCTTAGGAACCCCTCACGTCCTGTATCATCTGTCAGCAGAATTTCACAGATCTGTAACTATAATGTTGGGTTTGTACCAAATGGCTACACTTTTTAAGTGCTCAAGTGTGTTTTTTCCTATTAGATATGTGCAAACATCCTAGTGAATTCTCATAAGATACTGGCACCCTGAAGGATTTGTAATGCTGCAGCCCATCAGTGAAAAAAACTATTCAAAAGTTTGTTTACTCAGTTTGGTTCTATCAGCCATTTTAATTGTGCTCAGATACCTCTGTTAAAGTGAGATGGCTGATCCCTTTCATTCATGGTCTCATAAGTATATGTATTAAAGGAAGTTACTCGAGTCTTTTGGGAAAAGGCCCAAATTGTAATGTTTTGGCAATTATGTCACCTCCGGTAGTACTTACTCTACTTAGATGATGATAGTGCCCATTAAAACGAGAGCACAGCACACATGAAAAGAAAATATTCCCTACCATTTACTCTTTTGAATGAAGAGGAGAGTAATAAAAATTATGCTGAATTTTGGCCTGCTTTTAATTGCCGTGCAGTGCACACCAATTGATAGCTAAAGTGCTAATTATTTTTAATGTAATTACATTTAATTATCATAATTGCTACTCATATCTCCTGTCCTAATGGAGAGATGTTAAGGGCCTTATTCACAGAACTGTTATGTTCCCATCATGCAGGGGAGGAATGAACGGGGAATGTTCTGTGGATTGTGAGACAAACAGACCCAGTGATTGCTTCTCTTGGGGACTACAATTTGCAACAGGTGTCCACTGCAGTGTGAAACTGAGATCAGCTCTTCAGAGCTCTGCCCATGGCTCTTCCTTTTGGCCTGTGCAAATGGAAGTCCAGAAGCTAGGAACACACACCAGATATTCCTATTTCTGGTCTTAAATTTTATCCAGAAAAGTATCCCACCCCCGCCCACCACCGTTTCAAAAAAGAATCAGCAATTACACTCATGATTGCAATTACAGCAGTGATTGTACTCGATCTGTGCTGATTGACTTGTAACACTCACCAAGATTTTTGCTAAATCAGTATCCAGAGCAGGCAGTTAAGATGTAATGTTCACTATTTCTGGTGCTAGAGCAGATGTTCCATGCTTTATCATAAAACCTACAGAGCGGGATGTGTATCAATGATGTTCATATTCCACACACTATATGAGGAAATTGGTTTTCTTTTTAAAAACCACTGACTATTCAGAAGTAGTCACTGGATTTTTGCTTGCCATTAGGCATAACTGCATTATTTTCTCCCAGAAAGTTAAAACTCACAGAAGGACACGTTGCTTAATGTGACTGAAATTCAGCACTGGATCGTGATTCACTGACTTTTGCACTTTGATGTTCATGATAACGAAATAGTAGGTACAGCATCCTTTGGGAGGGATCAAGGTCTCTTGTGGAACGACTGAAAACTCTAAAATCAAGTGGATATTGACACATAGCATTAAAACTTCCCAAAGCTTTAAAATCCAGTGGAAAAAGGAACGTGCATAGCTGAATGGCAGCATAGCTGAAGGTGTGTTAAAGCAAGGCAGCACGTGCACAGCTGCCTTCCTGTGCTGGACAGAAGTGGTGCTTGTGCTTCCCTGTGCTTCCAGTGGATCTGAGATGTAAGAAAGTGCACAAGTGTATTAATTTTCTTTCCAGCTCTTTCATCAAGTGAGCCAAATCCCCATGAAAAAGAGCATCATTGCAAATCTTGTGATGGTTTGCTGTTACTACTTCATCGGTAACTAGAAGGGGGGATTGATTTCATTTGCTCAAGCCTTGTACTAATTAAACTCTTATGAACTGCAGAACCATCAGAAAAGAGCAGTTGTGTTTTAAAACCAGAGCACCAAATGCCGTGTGACGGGAACGTGGCCAGTTTGCAATGAGGGAACCAGCCACAGCAGACACAGAAAGTGTCATTTCATTTTGTGTTTGTTGGCATGGAGAGGATGTGCTTAGCACTGTGAGTCTAGACATGGTTTCTGGACTGATAATTGTGTTTGGAATATTTTAGTGGAGTTCAAAACTGTTCAAACTGAGTTTTATGTGCAGGACCAGAATCTAATTTATGTTTGCATGCATAAAATTGGGTGTAACACTCGATAGTAACTTACATTCTCCAGTATAGGCACTGTGAGATTATGCTTCTTTGTAAAGGCATAATTGCTACAAATTGGATACCTGGAGCTCTAATTGCTCTCTGTGGCTTTACATTTATCTGTTATTGTCATAAAGTGTAATTCCTGAAGTCTTCAAACCAGGTTATATTTAGGAAGTTGATTTTATTTTAATAGGATGATTTTTGTGGTGAAATGCATATAGGCTGATAATGTATTTCTTTTTATAGGCTTGAGATTATTAAAATGGAAAGAATTGAGAAAAAAGGGGAAAAAGAAAACCATAAAGAGTGAGAATGGGAGCAGGATATAATGGAAAAATGAGTGAAATGGCTTGGAAGAAAATGAGGAGGGTTGTAGGAAACCCTTGTCTTTTCCAGGATGGGAATTTTGAGGTGCAGGACTCCCAAAAGGAAGGACACTAACTGCAGATAGGCTGAGGAGGGCTCTTAATGTCTATTTCTTCAGGTGTTATACCAATCTCATAAAAACTGATAGTTATTTTTTTCTCAGTGTTCTCTTAATGACAAACTGGAAGGAGCACAGGCTGTCAGTTTCTGATTACAGCATTAGTGAACTCTCTCCTCAGTAAGTTGTATAAACATAGACATCAAATGATACTTTGCCAAATGTTTTCCTTTTTTCCTGAAACATTTCCCCCCAATCTTATATTATTTTGCCTTTCTTTTTCCAGTATAAGATCTTTGTCCAGGCAAAGAGACAATTCAGTCTTGAATTGTGCTCAATTTGTCTGTCATAAAATAAACTCCGAAGAGTCAGTCCTGCAAACTTTCATCCAACTGCAAGTGCATCTCCTGGAGTTCTTGTATGATTTTTGAAGTACCTGTTCTGCTCAGCAGCGTCTGAATTCGAATTACTTAAAATTCAGTTACTTTTTATTTTTTTTTCCTGATTCTACAAGAGACCTGAGAGTCCCTGATTATACAAGAGATATGGAAGTAGTTTTTTAACACTTTTGGAACAGCCATGAGTTTTTGTAGTTCTTCTCCTTACTTCTTGTCTGTTTCCTAACCTTTGAGCAGAAGTTATCTGCACGCTGACATCCAAGAATTGCCTACACAGTGGGTATGTCTATGACTGCCTTCTGCAGAGGGTATGGTTGATCTTTCAATAAGTGGCTTTTCCAGCCCAGTTTAACTCCATCATTGGGTTCTTGGAATAAAATCTGCAATGACACCCAGGACTTGTAGTCCTCCCAAGGAGAGAAGGTGCTGGGACTTGCATTTCAGCAGTTACAGATCTTCCATCTCATGGAACTGGGTTCTTTGGAGGTGATATTTCAGCTGTGGCACTGCAAAGCTGTTTCTGCCAAAGGAAAGTCTGTAACAGGAAAGAGACAAAGTAATTGAAAGTGAGGAGGTTGGGAACAGGTTTTACTTTCTGGGCATTCAGTAGTTATTGGAGATGGATATGAGTCTGTTTCTGAGATCTTTGGTACTTTGAAGGTGTGATTCTGAAAGTTCTTGGGCTGAAATTGGGAAGATTTTTCTTTTTTTCTAGTCAGAGTTAAACTCCATGCATGTATTCCTGCACGAGCACAGCTCAAGAGTGAGGGAGCAGCAGATGAGCTGAGAGAGGGCAGAGTTAAAACACCCAAAGCAGTGCTGGTGCCTGGGCCAGTGTGCCATAAATGCTGCAGCTGCATCTGAATCCAGGTGCTACATCTCAAATAAGACAACTTAGTAAATGTTTTTACTATTCCTTGTTCACCTCGTTGCACCAGGCTGCTATATTTCACCTGTTTTAATTAAATTAACTTCTCACTGAAACGAGTTTTCCAAATCCTAATGAGCACTCCCTGATTCACGCTCTTTTTTTCAAGTGACAGATTTAACATTTGGTCCAAAAAAAAAAACAAACCCTCATAGATAAAAAGATAAAAGGCTAATTTTTAATAGAAATTAGTCTACTTTAAGTCTCTGGGAATAATTAAAAATCTAGTTGACCCATGAATATTTATAGAAGTGTTAATTAAGGGATGTGTGAGTGAATCCACCTTGCTGTGCCACACGGTCATTAACCCCAGCAACTCCCAGATGTTCATTGTGTCAGTGTTTAGGACAAGCCACAATTCCATCGTATTTCACCACTCTGGGGAGGGTTTCCCAAGGTGGTGTTGAAATCTCTGTATTGCCAGAGGGTGTAGGACAGGCCCAAATGTGCCCCTCCAAGCCAAAGTTTCATGTCTGGGGCTTTCACCAGTGTAGCTGTAGGGGTGATGCTATGAACCCAACCATTCCTTCAAGAAACAAAGCCCTTTTCAAAATTCAATTTCTCAGTTATTGTGTTTATTGGACTTGATTCAGTATTGTGTCTATTTTTTAAAAAAGCCCAATTACTGACACATGAGTGTAATAAGGGAGAGGCTTACTGTGTCTATTTTGTTATATTAATTAGAAAAACCCCTGAGATTTTGTGCATTATTTTTCTGAAATTGCCCTATTAATAACTTCTAAGCATCTTAGTGAATGAAGATGCTTTTTTGCAATGTAGCCCTTAATTTGTGTGGGCTGAGGAATCATCCTCAGACTTGCAAGAGTGTTCTGCTCCTCTCAATGTGTGTGTCCCACTCTCCTGCCAAAGGATGCATGGAGGGGGATATTTGCAAGGCAAGAAGGGACAGAAGAAGGGAGAATGGGGGAAGGAAGAGCTGTCAAAAATGAGAACTTATTTTTATTTTTTCAGTGCCAAGGCATAACATTGATTGTGTTATTCTGATATTGGAATACACCTGGGACATGTTACGTGAAAGGTGACAACTGTTCTGTATTACTGAGTAAGAGTTGGTAAAGTGTATGTGTCTTCCCCATTGCACTACAGTTCTGAATTAAAAGAAACTATATTAACTGTAATTGAATTAAAAGAAACTAATATTAGAATACAGCAATTTTTTTCCTTTTTTTTTGTGGTTTATTTGGGGTTTTTTTTTTTGGTTGGTTGGTTTTTTGTTTGGCTTGTTGTTGGGTTTTTTTGGGTTTTGGTTGTTTTGGGGTTGGGTTTTTTTTGTGGGTTTTTTTGGTTTTTTTTTTGTGGGTTTTTTGTTGGTTTTTTTTTTTAGGTTTGGTTTGGTGGTGTTGTTGTTTTTGGTTTTGAGGTGTTTTTTTTAGGGTCCACATAATGTAATTTTAAGAAAGGTTTTGACCGTGAGAGTATGCAGGACCTCTTAGAACAGCAGCAATCTAAGCCTCAGAGTACATGGCAATAGTGGAAGTCAGAGATGAAGAAAGCCCTGTTAATTACATCACCTTGCATATCAGCAGTGGAAAAGCCTTGCTGCTTTCTGCGTCTGCAGAACCCGGATTTAAAAGGGCTTAAATAGCTCTGAGTTCTGAGCTGCCAGCATGAAAAACCAACATTAAATGTCACCTCTCCAGAGGCAGGGACTTGGCTGCAGTGTGACGCCAGCTGTGCTGCCTCCAAACGAGCTGGTGCCCAGCTGCTGCAGGTCAGGTGAGAGCAGCTGCCTCCCTGCCAGCTGCTCAACAGGTCCTGGAGGGCTGGATGAGCTGCTTTCACAGACACCTGCGGGGTACCTGCAGCTTTCACAGAGCAGCTGCCAAGGGGTAATGAAGGAACTGCATTAATTAAGCAGCCTCCTTCCTGTTTTCTGCACTATGGGGTGGCCAGCAGGTGATGGGGAGTGCTGGGAGTCGGCAGGGTTGAGGTGTGGGGTGTCCTGGGCTGGGGTGTTTCCCCTCTCCTCCTTTTCCAAGTGTCTCCAAGGCTTTCCAGCAGCAGCAGGAGGGAGGTGCAGCTTCCCTTGGAGGGGGGAGTGCTGCTTGCTGAGGCAAACTTGTCCAGACAGCCATCTGGACCAGGGAGAGCTGAAAAATTTGTGTGTCCTAATGTTAAAGACCAGACCTAACAACCCCTCCAGTCACAAATATAACTTATTTCCCTCCAATCTTTTCCTGAAACAACATATTTCTCAATTTTTGGTATTTTTTTCCCTTTATACTCAGCATCCTGTCGCTTGTGCCAAAAACCTGCATATCACACAACTTGAATTCAGGAGGCTTATTTAAACTAAAGTTGTTCTATTAAACTGCCTTTCCTTCAGTGTTCACTGACAGAGTGTTCCCTACCATTCCAGGATAAACTGGAGGCAATAAAGGAATGCTTTGTCAAAGGAAAAAGATTTACAAGTACTTAAAGTTTATTAGGTTTTATTAACATTAAGTATGGCTGGATCTGTTTTGGTGACATACCTACATACTGGAAGCCTAAGATTCTGCCCAGACTGATGGAAAATATTTAAGTTCATAATCAGCTGTTTTCCCTTCAAGGGCATAAACAATTCAAAAGGATTTAAATGGATGTTTAAATATCAGACTAATTGTCCCAGTGTGGTCATGCTCCCAGAGGAGAGTGAATCTCTGCGAGGCAAAACCCAAAGCTTTTATTTCCATACTAAGAGGTTTTTTCCCTAGAATTTATCTTGCAATAAGCATTATTTTTCAAGTTAACGGTATTCTAAATCAGTATTTTAAAAATAGAAGTTGCAGGTATATCTTCAACAGTAACCACTGGGGGCTACTTCTTTTCAAGTTATACTTTTGAAACAGGGGGGGTATGGTGTGACAATTAATTTCAAAATAGTTACCTTTTTTAGCTAAAACCCCATTTAAAAAAATAAAATTAAAATTCTCTGAGTATTCCTATATTTTGTTTCGTTTGCCTATATATTTATTTTCTAGATCAGACAATAGTGAGCTTTTTACATGACAGAAAAAAAAACTTCTGAGTACAAACTGGGATGTTAAGCTTATCTCCAGTGAAAACAATGGGAAGTCGTTTCAGGAAAGGTATATAATGATCTGGTAGAGAATAAACATCTCAAACTGAGAAAAAGAGATAAACAAAAGGCAAATTAGTAGCTAATCACACTTAGCGCTGGCCAAATGTTTTGCTTTTTTAAATGTGTGTGGGTTTTTGTTCTGTCATTAGCATCAGAGCTAAACACATTTTAACAAAATTGCCTTCTTGGGGGTATTTCTGTTTGTTTATTTTAAAGGTGGTGTTGGAAGAGCAGACGAGTGCGTGGCAAACTAGGCCAGGCTTTTTATGTAGTAATAATATTAGAAAACTAATAATCAGGTCAAAATATAACGAGCTGTGTGCTTCTTGTTAAGATGGAATTCATTTTTAGTTGTTTCAGTAGGTGGCTTTTCAAAGGGACTCTGATTGCTGACTTGTTGTGTTAATGGGGAGAAATTAATATGAATTGAAGGCAAAAGTCAACAGGTATAATCTTTAATTCAGAATAATCGTTGTTGATATTGAGATAGGTATTTCTAGAACACCACCACACAGCCTCCTTGTTTGCCAAAATAACAGGTTCATTTTTGAGAATGTTCCTTGAAATAAAAATTATTCTATTAACACTAACTTTAGGACTCTGAGCTGAAGGCATTTTTCTAAAGTGATAGGGGGTTCTTAAAGCATTTTGAACTGAGATTAAGAATAGTGTTATTGAACTTGTTTCTGCAAAAGGCTGTGCTTCTATTGCAGTCAATATAACGGGAATAGGTTATGATACTTTCAAATTATGTTTATTCTTTTATAAACTATTTCCTTCCTAATTCTGTTGGGCAGCTCATGAAATATCTTCCCACAACAATGTCTTTTATAAAAGTTTGTTTATGACAAGTTTTTGTACAACTTCATTGTTCAGGAGTTGCCATTAAGGAATCCAAAATCAGAGTTGTGCCTGTGAAAAACTGTAACAAATACATTTTCTTCTTAGAATTTAGCTATTTATGTTAAAGATATGAATTGTCTGAATTGTCATTTACACTTACTAATAAAATTGTATTTACTAGTGTTTTCAATGATCCCTGGCAGTTTGGAAGCTCAGTTATTAAAATCATCTCTAAAATTCAGTGAGTATCTAAAAGGTTGTTTTGATTCTCCTAAATTTAGCCAGAGAGCTGGATATTGTTCCTCTAGGTTAAATCAATTCTCATGGCCAGCCTTGCCTTATTAATTTTTTTAAAAATGTGCATAATAAAATGCATTACGTGCATAATATAATGCATGTTTATTATAATGCATAAAAAACGTGCATTATAAAATAAAAAATGAAAAAAAATTATTTTTTTATAAAAATTTATACATGGTGGATTTTTTCTAAACTCTAAATTTAGCACATCTTTGACTATCACAATTATTAGAATTTTTGTTTGTTTGGAGTTTTTGGGGTTTTTTTGTTTTTTTTTTAATCTGCTTTTGAGATATGCATTTTCCTAGATGGGTAGAATGAGGGAGAGCCTCATTTTCCAGCATTTCTCATCACCTGGGTAATACTAACAGGGGCTTGCTTCTCCTTTGGCTGCAAGCTGAGCTGCACCTTGATTAGATAGGGAAATGGAAATACAATTACTGAATCACTGACATGACCAAAGTTCCCTGCCAGCCCCAGGAACCCCAGAGCTCATTTCCAGGCTGGTTTTGTGACCCTTTTTTCCAGCTGCTCCTCACAGGGTGTCCACACTAGGAGAGGCTGAAGGAGGTGCAGGAGAGGGTGAAGGACTTTGGAGCTGTCTTTGCTACCATTTCCACTATTTTTCTCTTTTAAAAAAGTTAAGAAACCCTTCCCCAGTGAAACTCTTTGAAGTGGAGAGCTCAAGGTTGCCCTGGATGCAGCAGCTGCTCGTTTTGTGTCACTTGGTGCCTTCTGAGCACGGTGGCAGCAGCTGGAATTGGTGAGCTTTAAGGTCCTGCAGCCTTAAATCAAGAACCTGAGCTGGAAACTATTTTCTCCCCGGAGTCATAAAGTGGCTTTTAAATTCTGTGGACTTTTTGTCCCTGAAGATTACATCTCTGTTAGTGAAAAAGTTCCAGGTCCCAGTCCATCTGGGTAACATTATCTTAGTTATGAATACAACAACCAAATAAAGCTTTCCTACGTTGACTAATATTTTTTAATTTTTTTTTTAGCTTAGCATTTTAATTTAAAGGGTAGGAGGTTTTTTTCATCCAAGAAAAGGCCATTTTCAGGAAATTCCCCCTTTTCTACTGGTGAAATTTGCAAAAGATTAATCTCTCAGTGCCAATTGTATTAGGGTTTATCAATTACTTATCAGATGAAACTCGTGGAGTATTAAAACTTTCCCCCTGCTTCATGCTCTAGCTTTGAGGAGGAGAAAGTAGTTTAGGAGTCATTAGAATTTTCAGACTACTTTGTTTTATTCACACAACTAAATATTTTTAATTTAAAGCAAGAAATAAGACCCTCAGGCAGAAATCAGCAGCTGTCCCTTCACATATAGATGAAAAATCAATCTTTCCTACCTTTTTGCTTCTCTAAGTCAGAATAATCTTCCAGAGGTTTTTCAACCTATAGATCATAACATATTACTCAGTGGTTCACAAAAGTATTAGGAAGAAAGAAGAAGGTTAATAATGTGGTAATTAAGATAAAAAACTAGCAATTGCTTCTTTGACAAGGAAGGGAATGGTAACAGTAAAACAAAGTTCAGCTCTGTGCTGTAGTTTGTTCCTGAGGATTTTAATCCCCTCTGTTTTTTCATTGTTGTTGTTTTTAATGTTTAGGTGATCTTAAACATTGTTTAATTACATTCCCCTATCAGCTTGTCTGATAGTCAGTATGAGTGCTGCGTTGGGATGGCAATAACTTACTGACTTTTCTCATTCTGTTATTCTATGGCTGAGGTATGAAGGTCTGTTTCTTAAAAGAAAATAGCAAACTGATTGATGAGGAGACCCTAAATTTGAAATCTGGAAAGCAGGGGACAGATTGCAAATCAAACAGCATTTTCTCTCTTGGTGGAAAAGAGTAACAGAAGGATTTTCATTCAGTTGGAGAAAATCATATGAGTAATGTAAGCAGGATCTGAAATTGCCTGCTATTTAAAACAGAAAGAAAATTGCAAATGAAGTTGGCAGAGCCCTCCCTGGCAGCATTATTCCAGAAAGAAGGCCTAAAGAGGCAGATGGATAATGGTATATATATATTGATATATCATCTACAAAACAGACCACTGGTTTGGAGTTTGGTTTTGTGGTTTTGTTTTTTTTTTTTTTTTTCCTCTGCATCTCTACTTTTACATTTCAGAAAACCTTTGTCCTTAAAAACTAATTCAGTCATATTCAGCAAGTGGGTCAGCATTCCCTGTATCAATAATTTGTTCATTAACAAAAGGTTTAGCTTTGAAGTGCTTGAAATGGAAGCTCAGGTAGAATTTTTTAAGTAAGGTTTGATGCCTGGTAGATCACCAGGAGTGGAGAGTGATGGAGATCTGATTTTCCAGTGTGTTTTGAATCAAGCAGGGTACCAAGGAAAGCCATTTCCCAAAAGCTCACTGTGAGCAGTGTTGTTACGGTCATAAAAACAAATACTTCCCTGGATTTTCCCTGTTACTTCTTTTCTGAGAGGGCTGGTTCATTTCCAGCAGCTGTGTGAGTAAAACAATGTGAGATCCCAGCTGTTCCACAGTCATGTGACTGACTGGGAAAAATGGAAAATGGGAGAAAGGAGCTGTAACTCCTCTGAATTGTACAGAAATTGTTACTGAACACTGAGGTGGAAATAAACAGCACTAGGAGTTAATTGCCTGTAAAAGTTTGTATTTTAAATATTATGTCAGGGATTTGTTTAAGCATGCATGTTCATATATTCTAAATATGCACGTGTAGCTAAAAGCAATAATATTCAAAACTATAAAGGAAAAAGTAAATTGTGTTTTTTTTTCTCTGATGATGAATTTCAGCCCTGAGAGGATTTAACGATTAAAATTACAAATTATTGGTGCATTGCTGTTAGAAAATAAATGCAAGTCATAATTTGACATGTAGCTCCTGAAGGAACTGGATGATCTTGGATTATTAACATATTTTTGCCTTCCCAAGCAGATCATTGTCTCATGGTATTGACCAACTAATTTTTCAGGGCTTAGCTTTCCCTGTTTGTTTTAGCAGTAACTCTGATGCACACAATTTGGCTTTCATCTCCTAAAAAGAGTGTAGTTTGATACAAATGGCCCTTACAATTCAGTGTTTTCCCTAAAGAGGGAGAGATCCCTTTAATTGTCCCACAAAGGCAGTTTTCAGAGACTGTTTATCTGTAATATTGATTATTACAGATGAAATCTGTCTCTTCACATCACTGTTACTGAATTTGTCTGTTTAATTTATTTAAGCATATATAAACTAAATACTTTAAGAATAGACATCTAAAATATTTCTCTATATAGCAAATCTGAATAAATTTTTCATTTCCTGCTGTGCATGAAGCACCCACCTTAACTTTATGTTCTTAACTTCTTTTTTATCTGCTAAATGCAGATACTTTCTTACAGTATCTATACACCACATCAAGTTCCTGTAAGGCTTTTTAAATAGATGGATGGCAATAATAAATTCGGTAAGGACTAAATGTAAAGTGAATAATAATGAAAACACTTTTGTAGAGGATGAGTTTATCATGAGTCCTTTAATAAAGCTGTTTTTTTTTTCTATTAGTGGCAATTTCCATTTTAATTTAGGATATTATTGGCAAAAGGAACAGGCCAGGATTGGCAGGTTCTTATCTTACACTGGAAGAGGAGTTACTGTACCCAAAAATTGTAATACACTGTAATACATTGTGATGCATGAATGTATATTTAGTGTTGTTCCAAGATACGGAATCCTGGTTTGTGTGTCAAGACAAATCCTTTTTAGGTAGTTTTTGATGCTGCAGTGTGGTTGTGTGTGTACAGACATAATTGGAACAGGGATCTTTGGAAAGCAGGGCATCTCCTGTCTTGCTCATTGCTCTGATTCAGTCAGGCCAGCGAGTGTTTTTTGGTTTGTTTTTTTTTAATCCAAAGTAGGTGCATTTAGTGGGCTTTAGAGTCACTCCTGAATAATGGTAGCAATATATTCCAAGTGAAGTGTGCAAGTGAGCATAGTGGCAGGTTGTTTTTCTTCTGTAGTTGCTGAACAACTGCATCAGATAAAAAAAAAACACAACTCTGCAGTAGCAGCCCGTGGTATTTGCAGGTCTTTGCTGTTGGATGAAGCAAAAAGTGTTTCCTCTTTCCCTGCTCAATATTGGAAAGGTGAACACTGAAGGACAGTGAAATAATTGCTGAGGAAAGAGTGCAAACCATTTTGAGATAATAAGGTTTTTTTAATTAATTCATTTCATTGCTGCACTTGTCTACTTATGGCTAGTGAACCATCAAAAGTGCCTTCACACTCCCAGTCAGCTTTGTAGCCATTGCTGTCACTGCTGTTAGGAATTAGCTAAAATATTGGAGCCTATTGCACAGAATTCCAGCTTTCCTTCAGTCTCAGGCCAATTACTGCAGTAGATCAGCATTTTGAAACATCCATTTAACCACTTTGTTTACGTCTAATGACTGTGTGAGTATTATATGAGAATATATATGCGAATATGTGAGAATATATATATTTATATAGGAAATAAGCAAGTAGTGTAGGAGCCCACATTTGGGGGACTGTGTATATATAACAGCACGTGGTGTTTTATGCCAGTAGGGCTGGATGAGGATTTTCCAAAAAGTCACCTTCTGCTGTCTTCTCTTCTTCTGTCCTGTCCAGGATTTTTTTTTTTTTTTTAAACCTTTGAAATCCGTGTCAGAAACAGATACTGGAGTGTTGCTTTGGTGAAAAGCACCAATTGCATTTTGGGGTTTTCCAGACACAGCAGCCAAGGGGAGGGCAGTGATCAGCACCAGTGGGGCCAGTAAGAGTGGATTTGGCTGGGATACAGAAGGATGAAGTTTAAAAATGGACAGAAAGCATGTTGGAGCTAATAGGAAGTGATCTGAGGGAAGAAAATGTGGAAGTCCTAAGCAGAAGTTTTGCTTTGGGAGCATGAAGCCTCTAAGCACGCAGATCTGCAAGGAGAAGGAAGTTCGAGGATAAGGGAGGATGGAGAGAAGCTTGGGGAAGAAAACCTTTGTGAAATGCACACTTGGGGGTACTGAACAGAAGATGCTGTAGGATTTCAGCTGTGAGGTGAAGGACTGGAGGGTTAGTGGGAACAGTCTAGCTCTGGCATGTCTGAGTTGGTTTTGAGGCAAGAACTCAGACAATAACATCAATAACAGATTCTAGCACACCTTAAAAACAACTGAAAAAAGGCACCATAAATGTCCTGGCCTTACTGAATGTGTCCTTATTTTGACACGAGGCTGCTGTGGGTTTTTTTTCCCTGCTTCATGCACCAGTCAAGCTTTCAGGGCAATGCCAGCTCTGTGGAGGTGCAAAAAAGGAGGAGATGGTTCTGCTGCAGAATGATTGTGCCCATAAAGCTGAAACTTTTCTCATTCAGCAAAGTTGCCTGTGCAGCAGCACGTGTGGAGGAGAGAACAGGCAATTTGGATTTCCTTGATGATTCTTGGCAGGTTCTAACCACAAAATCAGTTCTTGTTTCCCTTCTGCTGCCTTCTTAGGTTCTTACATACATCTTGACTCTCTTCAGTTCCTTTTTGTGCTGTAAAATTCCTCGCAAGGGTGAGTCTGCTCCTCCATAGGCTGTTCCAGACATCACTGACTGAACCTTCACCCACACATTTGGCAAATCTGGCTGCATAGGTCTTGTCAAGTAGTTTCCATTAGCTTTATTTTTGACATCTTTGCTATACTTTTCTTCACACCAGGTTCATCTCTTGCTTTCTACGCACAGACAGCTTTTCTCTCTCCTTTTGGAGGTGTTGTTCACTCTTTCCTGCTTCACACAACCACAGGCAGTGCCTTTCAGCTTGATTTGCTATTTTACTCAGCTACTAGTTTTTTTGTTGCCATACAGCACTAAACAAACAGTCTATTTCCCCATGCTTTCCCTTCTCTCAAAAGAAATTTTCTGTATCTGCTCCTGTTCTGTTACTGATTTTGCAATAGCCATTATAGGATTAGTAAGCAGCTAAATTTCTGGCCGTAAAAGGATAAAACTCAAACTTTCTGAATTTAAATAAGGAAAATGGATTTTGTTCTCCATTATGCTTTACAATCTGTCATAACATTAATATATTTGTTGGTTATATTTATTATAACCAATTTTTATTTTAAAGTTATTTACAGGGTAGCATCTTTCTGGTCCCTGAAGCAGCAACCTAAACCTGAAGCATTGAGGTCGTTTAATGTGCCCTGTATTGCTCCAAAAGCTCTCTAAGAATGGGGATTTTATGTCTTTATCTTTACAAGCCACTACAATGTGGCTTTCTAAAATAATAATGAATAATAACAAAATCCTACATTTGTATTTGCAATAGATATTCCAAGGACTCATGGGTATTTTTCATCCCTGCTTCATTACATTGTCAAAATAGCAGCATATGTTTTTCTTACAGCCTACAAAGCAATACTTCAAAGCGTCAAGATGTTATTTTTCAAGATGCAGAAAATAAACCCCTCAAGTTGCCATTGACTAAGTAGCTCGAATCACAAAAATAGTGACAGCCTGGTTTTCACTCTGGTAGGCAATTGTAACTTGCCATTTGTATTTATACATTTATAAACAGAAAGTAAGACTCAATTTTGATATTTAGGCAGAACTCTTCGCAGGCTTGCTTAAAAAGAAGAAAAAAGTAGTAGTTCAGTTTGTACTTCTCTGATAAAGTAAAAAACATTTTCATTGTTATCAGTTGTAGTAGGAACATAAAATATCTGAAGCCATTTCTGTCATTTTAGGTGCTGAGCTGTGTAAACTGCCTTAAAGTGCAAACCTAGAAGTGGAAATGAATTAAGCTGAAAGGTCCATGCTTAAATGGACATTTCATACAGTTTATCAGGATGTAGAAACAAAATTACTTTGACCTTAAGAATAAAATAAATGGCCTCCATGAGATCCACTTATTTCTTTTGATTAGGACAAGGATTGTTATGGAGCTGTATTCACTGGGTCAGTACAGCCTAAACCTACTTTAGTGTTCATTGCCTTTATTGTCTCAATTTTACTGCATTTTCTGCTACGTTAACACTTAGCTGTAAAATAATGTTCCTCAGCGTGCTTTTCATAAAATAGTGTTGACTGATAAATGCTAATTCCTGATAATGATTTAGTCCTGATTCTAGACAGTGTCATTTATTGAATAATCATCACTTTCTGCAGAATCAGGTCATCCTTGAATTGCTCTGGCACTGAGCATTAATTATATTTAAAAGTAATTATGAAAAGGAAGTAACTTTGGTTCGAGTCTATCTAGTAGAATTCGTTCTGACTTTTTCTGAAGTTTTGACCGAATAATCGATGAAGTGACTCCTAGTTGTCCCTCTTTATTTTTATTAGTTTTGATAGAAGCTTAATTCCAATTATGCTTTCTGAAGCATAAAACCTAAGCATGAAGATAAAGAATCTTTTAAAGGTAGATGATATAGATTTTCTTTTAGGATGACAAAGATAAAAGCATACACCAAGATCATGAAGTTGATTGTGATAACGATTTAGATCCGTGTCTTCGCTTAGCATAAATCAGACTTCCTCATAAGTACACGAGACTCATCCAGCTCTTTACTTCTCCTTTTTTGTTCCTGATAATTTAACTGTGCTAAAAAAACATTCACTCCTTCTGGTAAGAATTTCATAATATACTGCAACGTTACAACTGACAGTTTGGTAGAATGAAGTTGGAACATTCCTTGCCAATAATTACGCCGGTGTTTGAATCCAAAATTGAATTAATGAATAAAAACATGGCAGTAGGAAACCATCTGTGTCTTTTCACTGCTCAACACTTTGATTCACTTGGAGGTTGATTGCTGCCTCACTAAAATAGACATAGGTTTTGGGGTTTTTTTTCTCAGACTATTCTGTGACATGAGATGAAGTTAGGCAAATTACGCTCAAACTGCGTTTTCTTTTGTCATTTCCCACAGAGGAAACTCGCTACAGAGTTAGGGATCTGTGGGTGGCTGACACAAGAATGGGAGCTTTTCTTGCACACTGAGTGGCCCAGCAAGAGCAGCACTCACTGCTTTGAGGTTTCCCTCAGCAATTTCTGTCGTTTCTGCCTTTGCCCTGGGGTTCAAACCTCTGCACTCTGCTGTGCTCAGCTGTGCCTCCAACTTCAGCTCTCTTTGGAAGACTGGGTTAGTCTTGTAAGGATTGTTAGACTTCTGCTTAGTGTGAAGGCTGGACTCTCTCACCATGCCTGAACTCATGTCTTGAAAACTTCTCTGTTTTTTTGGATTCTACCCTCTAGGAGACAAAGGTTTATAAGTTATTTCAGGGGAGGGAATATGTCTTAATTGGGTGAAAATTTGATAACAGTGGATTCATCAAATTGTTGTATAATGGCTGTTTTCTCTTCTTGCTTTTTTCTTTCTTACTTGTTTGAAGATTTGGTGCATCTTCTTTGGATTCCTCTCTATTTATCAGCCTCCCACACTGTGATGACTGAACAAAAGGAAGGGCAGAACAGTTTATATAATTTGAAATTATACTGGTGCTCAAGGCAGCTTTGTTTTGAATTGACACTGCTTTATCTGAAGACCATTCCTCAGAAACTTCACTGTACTTGAAACAGAAAGGGAACCCTAAAATCATTGGAAATGGGAAAATGTCAAATGCATGTAAAAGGAAAAACTGAGCTTTATTATTAGTCAAATTATACTCCAGTACAACCCTCAACCAAAATAAACTGAGAACAAACAAGGATGTTCCCATATTCTTCTTGAGCACTTCTCATCAATGAGTCTTGTCCTTGAGTTGAAAGAAACTGTCAGATAATGTTGTTACAGCAAAAGGTAACAGGAAATAATGTGGAATTATATTTATGGGTAAACAGGCACCTTCTGGGTTATTACATCTCAATATTGAGCAGATGCACCACATTGTAACACTGCGGTAAATGTTCCATTGGTTTTAGGTAACAGCTTTTAAAATCTTCCAAATGTACTCATTACATGGGGAGATGGTGAATGAATCCGTTTTTCTAAAGGATGGGGTATTTTCTTAAGTATGATGTTAGGTATGAAATCAGCTATCCCATGTACTAGCTGGGCTACAGTAGAATGGTACTGCGAAATAGGACAGTGCAGGGATAATGTACAGTATTTTTTTAAGAATATCAAGCAAACTTTTTGAAATCCATTCACCTGTAGTATTAAAAAACCAATTTGATTGAGTTCTTTCTAATCAGGCTGTTCTGAGCTGCTAAATTCAGACGTTTTAGCAGATTTTTCATGCCATTAGATAATTCTGTCAGGAGTCTTTATGGCTTTGATCAATATTCTGAGACTGACATTCAGAGATGTGAATATATCAAAGTTTAGTTAGTAACATCTGCATTATGGTATTATTAGAATAACATCAACAGTTCTATACTCCTGCATACATTATTTTTTCTCACAGATTTTCTTTCAGCTTTATCAATTTCCATCAGCCTGAAATGTGTGGTGTCATTTGAATTTCATCATATTTTAAAATAAAAAGCCTCACAGTCAAAAATGAAGTAAGTGAAAATCACAAAGCTCGTGTATAACCTGCAGACTGAGAATAACTTTTTGATTAAAGTTAGATGATCTTGTAGTCAGGTTGTAAAACATTTTACTGCTTTTTGTAATTTATGTGACTGAAGCGTTCCGTATTAGTAGCAGCATGTTTGTTTGGTGCTGAAGATTCCTGAGAGTTTTTTAGCGCTCTAATATTGTTGATGTTAAGCAGATTATACCCATTACATCCATCACTCCCTTTCTAGTTGCATAGCAAGGACTAGACTTCACTTTTTATGTGCAGGTAATAAATTAAGCAACTCGTGAGTGCTCAGAGTTCCTCTTTGCTCCTGCTGCAGTAAATGTGTGATGCCTGCATGTCATTTATTTTCTGTTCTGATGGGTTTGCAAACTGGAATTCAGCTAAAATACAATAAGCATGTCCATCTGCATTTTAAAGGCTGTTGCTAAATGAAATTGTTATGAAGGAAAAATCAGGGGCAATCCTGGTTTCTGGCACACTCTTTGAGGCTGTTCTGCATAGAATATGGGATGTAAAAAAAGCAGTGTATATTACTGTGAGGACTGGAGGGAAGAGG